>CAUYPO010084676.1:0-13770 GCA_963574435.1 Cheirogaleus major | reverse complement strand
AAGCCTATACTCAAAATATCTCTGAAACCGTAGACTATATTCTTGAGCTGAGTACTATAATTATTCCAGGTCTAGAATACTGCTAGGACCCCCCTTTCCTTTAAAGTAATCTTATTCTAGGGGTCTTTTGCCCTTCCCTGCCCCTTTGTCTCTGTTGGGCCCCCCAGTCAGCTTGAACAGATCTTCTTAATTTTAAGTCCCAGGGTGAAGGAATAGCAGAGATTTTCCATCTGCTGAATATCAATCCCATGCACATACACCTACCGTGTTTCCCCGAAAATAAGACAGGGTCTTATATTTATTTTTCCTCAAGAAGACACCCTAGGGCTTATTTTCAGGGGATGTGTTATTTTCCCCTCACAGCCTCAGCTTGCAGCACGCACATGATGTCCGGGACCTGATAGGGGGAGCCGACCTTGTTGGTGGGGCTGCCCGCACCTTTCCGGTCACCTCTGGGATAGTAGCTGTCACGATGGGGCAGATGAGAAGGGCTGCTCATCATCTTTACTGCCCCGCGATGAAATGCATGGGTTGTGCAGATACGCTGTGTGGCCACGCCCATCACTAGGTCTTATTTTCGGGGTAGGGCTTCTATTGCGCAAATGCTTAGGAATCCTGCTAGGGCTTATTTTCTGGGTAGGTCTTATTTTGGGGGAAACACGGTACCTAGCCAATAACCACCCTAGGTGTTTGGTTTTCTGCTCCTTCCCACCTTCCCCTTTTCTCTCTCCTTTTCTTCTTTCTTCTCTCCCTGCATTACACATGTGTACACACCTGCACACACACACACCATATATATCAATGGAGCTTGTAATTTGTAAAGATTTATCAATTCCTAATATCTCAGCCTACCTTGTTTCTAACCTTGTCTCCTTTGGGCGGTGTGTGTGTGGGTGGGTGTGCGTGGGTATATACAGGAAACGTATCTGTATATCAGTCAATCTGCCTGTCTGTTGGAGTGTACTTTGCCAACTTGTCACATTGCTTATATAAATATAGAACTATGTCTTAAAAACTCGATAGACACTTGCCATCACATTCTCTTCCCCTCTCCCACATCCTTCCAGCCCTAATCAATTTTCAGAAGTGACTTTTTGGGAGTGGGGGGGTCTACCAGATATAGATATGGAGATATGAGTCTACAAATCTTGCAGATGAAGAAGCCTATATGATCTTTGACACCTTGTTGTGTGTAAATATCCCACTTTTTTGGATATATGGATAAAATAATTAATTTGCATTCAGTCGCTTAATTCTGTCTTCATAGCCTGGGGAGAAATGATGGTTGTCACTCGTCATGTTGCAGTCCCCACTCCCCCCTACCCCACCACATTTCATTTGGTACTTCATCTCTTCCTCAGCATCTGAGCAACTGAGATGTTGGCCGCCCCACTGGTGGGGGTGACAGTGAGTGACAGGTAGTCTCACACGTCTCATTCAATGACAAGATTGCCCATTTGACAAACTTTTTCACTTCTCTGTCAAACACACTACAAATAGATACCCGTATTGAGATAGATACCCATATTGAGATGGATACCCATGTTAAGAGACACACGTTGATCGGTCTGTGCAAGCTTTACAGGTAACAATTTCTGGGAAGATCTTCACCTTTAGCATGCTGCTTCAGTCTCATCCCCATGACCCTGATAGGAGCAGTGATGGGGCATCTGGCTTACTAGAAAAATCTACTGAGTCTGCTTACAATTCTTTGAGCTTTGGGGGAGAAGGAATACTTTCTCATTGGTTCATTCATTTAAAAAATGTTAAGCTCCTATTCTGTGTCTCATAACTGCCTTCTCAGCTACTCTGTGAGCATGGCAATGGAAAGACTCTCTTTGTTACTGTGTCCCCAACGTCTTTCACATTGTGTAGCATGGAGGAGGTGCTTGTGTTCCTGTTTATGCCAGGAGCGAAGAGGAGGCAGGCTCAGAGAATGTGACACTGCCGATATTTTAGCCCTGTGCTTGTGGACCATCCTTTTTGAGCTTGTGTCTGGTGTCTCCACTACACATGTGTTTCTCTGCCTTCCTTGTAGTAGTTCTTACTTGAGCTCATCAGGCGCTACTTGGTCAGCCTTAGCGCACAGACAGACACCACTTATTGAGCATTTACTGTATACTTAGTACTCTCCCATCCACTGTACATGTATGAACTCACTTCTTCCCAGCAAACTACGAGGTATGTGTTTTTCATTATCACCCCAATTGAGAAAGCTATGGATCAGAAAGGGTTTAGACTTAATGTAAGTAATCCATTATCTGGGATGCTATTTAATCAACTTGGGGCTCAATTATTTCAGTTTTCTATTTGGCCTTGAGCTTTGGGCTGTTTGTTTTAATGGACAGATAACTCAAGGTCCTTGGCCTTTTCAAGTCCTTTTCCATCTATGTCACAAGGACTTGCTCCATAAGGAAATGGTCTGTCTTTTTTTTCTCTAAAAATAAAAACTCCTACTCTGTAATGCAGTGGTTTAATCATTTTTTTTTTTGAAATATTAACCGACATGTCAAGAGACTCTGTAGGCTCTGCACACATGCTTCTCCAGTCATGTCTGATAGATGATCAGACGCCAGTCCAAGGTTTCACATGTTTGAGGGTTACTAGGAGGTGGGGGGGAGGGCAGACTTGTTATTGTTACTTTCTATTGGATGTGACACCTGAGCCAGTTGCCAGCTAGATCTCTCATCCTCCCTCAATTGCTATGTTCTACATAAATGTCACTGTTATCATCATCATTACTTTGCCATCCCCATTTTCTATTTTTCCAGAAAGATATTCTTGCCTGGAAAGATTAAAAGAAAAAAAAAAACAACCAAAAACTGAAGATTTTGAGTAAGTTTAAGTAAACAAAATAATGAGAATTTGTAGAGTCTGTGTCTAGTGGGACATAATTTGTTTTAATGCCTTTTTTTGTTTGTGCATTCACGCATCCACACATGCATACATTGAATGAAATATTTAGCACGTGCCAGGCACTGTGTATAGGTGCTGACTCAAGGTCATGAGCTAGACAGACAGACTCTCACCCTGGTTCATCCGGCCCATCAAATAGTAGTTGAAAGAGCACTGACCTTGGTGGTTTTACTTTCTCTGCCAGGAACTAACTGTTCATTCTTTGGTGAGTCACTCGAGTGTCAGGGCTCTTCACCTGCAGAATAAGGCCACTGGCCTGGATGTTCTCTATAAATTCCAAAGGTCTAAGATATTTATGATAAGGGATATGCTGTCCAGTGGAGATCAACATTCACAATAGGCTCGTTCAATAAGGAGGAAATTGCCTTCTCAACTCGAGGCTAGATTGAACAAATAACTGTCACTATTCTGCCTCTGGGGTTTCTCATTTAACCATGGTAGCTATTATGAAAGGGAGCCGTTCATGTGCTAGTGGGACTAAGGTTTGCATGTTTTAACTTGCAGGCAGGACCGACTGCATAGTTTACGGGAACTAGCACCAAATGAAAATGTGGACTCCTCGGTTTAGAATTTCAAGACACAGCTGAGCATTAAACCGGGCATGGGACCCTTCTGAGAGCACAGAGTTCCTGTGTCACTGTATGGGTCACATGAAGCCCGCCCTACCTGTCAATGAATCTGACTAAAGACAAAAGTATCTTCCCATTTTATAATCAGATTGAGTGGTACATTCCTGTTTCACAGTGTGTTATTGTTTTTGCTATTATTGCTAAAATTATTACTTTAAATGACATCTTTTCTTGTGAGAGTATAAACCCCTTGAGATAAGGATGGTGACTTTCCTCATTTGTAATTTCCCCCTCAACTGGACAGTTGGCATGATGCATCTGTTGAATGCACTGCATGCAATATTCTGTCACAAGGAGAATTTTTTTTTGCAGAGAGACCACTTTTTCCAGGGTAATTAGTTCTAAAAATCTAGCTTAAAGAAGTCAAAGTAATATTTAATAAGGTGTTTGTGGGAACACAGATGGGCAGTTGGGTAAAATACTCTGTGGACTAGAGCTGGACCTGTGCAGCATAAAAGGGAAGAATCCTAGGAATCTTGGTTTTGCTTTTTTTGTTTGTTTGTTTTCTTTACAAAAACTTTTTTGATGCAACAATAGTATTTTTGTTGCTAGCTGGCACTTCATGAAAGGTGACAGCCAGCTGGGATAGAGCTAACAAAATCAGTGAGTGGAATTGACAGGCTGGCAGTGTTTGTAACTCTGCATTTATTCTGTGTGATATTTTAAATGAATGGTTTTCTTATGTAAAGAATTACCATGCCCGTGCCATGTAGCAGAGAACCCAGAAGAGGAGTTGTAAATTGCACGTGTAAACGGTTGGACATGTGAGTGTCGATGAAGCCTCCGAGGTGAGATGGATGAAATACACAGGGACATTCAGGACTTTAGTTATTAGTTTTCTTTTAGAATTTTTGGCAGATCTTTTAACCAAGAGACATCAGTGGTGCAGTTATTTTCAATAACCTGGACACTCCAAGAAAATTTAGAAATCCATCCAAATAGAAGGGGAATAAAGATGTTTATAGGCAAAGCCTTTTCTATAGCATTTTTGTTGCATCTGGATCTTGTACCCTGATGGAATTGAGCTGTCTGCCCTTTTGCTTTTCCTTATTCTGTTCGTCATCCTATATGTGGCTTTGGCTTCAGCAATCCCTTCCTCCTACCAATTTCCTAGAAGCCAGTTGTCTTTATGAGCTAATCCATTTACGTCCTTTGAATTTATTTACTCAGTCATTTTGGCAATTGATGACTTTTGTGGATTCAACTCTTGGACACTACCTCCACATCCCTGTGTCTAGCCCTGGCTCTCTGCTGATGGTTCGACCTAAATGATGAAATGGTTTATAAAAGAAAGTTAGAGGAATTGTCTCAAGAGCAGTCAGATGGTCATTAAAGAGGTGGCCCTATCTGGGGTCTTACCTGGTCCATCTTAAAGGGAACTTACCTGAATTCTAATTTCTGGGATCACAGACTATAAAGCAATGATCACCTTAGATCCATTTGGGGGCCAATAAACCTGTCTAAAATATTTTGAATACAAGAGAAGGGAAAGGATAGAGAAGAAATAAAGAAGTTTCACCCCCTCAAATGATCTAGAGAACAAGATTAAAGTTTCCCCTGACAGTTGCATTGAGATTTTAGCGAGATAATAAGGCTTCATGTTTTTGAAGATGATCACAGTTCTCCTTAGAGCATGCATGTCACTGTGCTGCAGGAGTTTGCTGGTCTTGGGTCTGGTACAGTCTTTTCTGTGGACTTGATTTAGATTGGAAGCAAATTGCTTAATCTCAAAGGGTCTTAGTTTCCTTGACTTTAAGAAGCCTAAAGAGACAAGATGTGAAATGGCTCCTGCAAGATACTAGGGATGAAAACACTTTCTTCTTTTTAAGTTAAAACTACTTCAGATCCACTCCTATAGACTTGGAATCATTTGCCTTCCATAACTGGCAAAGCCTTAGAGGGGCTGTGAAGTTATGGCACCCTTTCTCTGCAGGCTTTCTGAGAGCAAGATAATTTTCTCCACATACCTCTGCTTCAGCTTTGGAAATGTGTTGCTGAGTTTCCTCTCGTAATAATTGGAAGGTTTTTTGTTTGCTCATCAATTCATTCATTCTTTCAACAATTATGTGTTGAGGACCACAGTAAATGCTGTGGAAAGAGTGATGGACAAGATAGTCTCAACTCTTGTTTTTGTAGATCTTACAGCCTTCTCCTGTCATGTTAGGAAAGTCATAGAATACAGCATGGGTGAGGGGGAGTGAAAGCATATTAATATTTATGAAAGCATTTCAAAAGCATTCCCATTTCTAACCTAAAGATACCCACTGTGGCATTGGGAAAGCTTTATCATAGTCCCTTCCTACCTAAAAGATTACAGTTCTATCTTCGGGGATTTTTTTTTCCTCCATGGAACGTGTCTCTAAGTTTATAATGAAAGTCACTTTAGAGGCAAAAGTAACAGCACACATACCTGTGAGTTTTAGGTTGTTAGGTAAAGAGGTTGCAGGGTTTTGGGCACTCTACAGGGAGCCTATTCCATATCAAAACTGTGTCATTCATGCATATATTTCAAGAGCCATTTACCTATGAACTCTATTAATAACTCTTATCTGTAATATAAAATACTTTTGAAACTGGCAGACTCCAATATGGGGAATCAAAGGATGCTAGTTTTGCCTAATCTTTATCAAATTTCAGTTAGGTTGTATTTCCTTCCAAACCCTACTGGACCAGCTTTCTCCTTCCTGCCTGCCCTTCTCCCTTCCAAGTCCACTGTGGTATAGAAACCACTATTCCTTTGGATTTCCTACTTACTCTACCTGTTTTGGCCTGTAGTAGTAATTATTTTTCTCTGAAGTGCATGATGTAACCAAGGAGGCCAACTTGAGCTCAGTAGTATCCACATGACACAGTAACGACTGCAACTGTGATGCTTTTGTGCTCAGAAGATTTGGGAAGATGTAGCATAAAGGTGTAAACAGATAATTTCCTTCTAGGTTTTGTTAGCAGTGCAATCCAAAGGGATTCCTACTCATTTAGCATTGCTGCTGTTGGCTTTTATAGCAGCCAAAAATAAAGCCCCCGAGTCCTCCTCTAGAGGGTAGCTGATGACATATAAAGTAAATCTCTTAATCATGTGTGAACTCTAGACCAGACTGGCCAGTTCCTTGTACATTCTAACAGCCCTGGCCCAGTGCCATGTATAGGGTGGGCATTCAATAAATATTTCACTAGTAAAGTAGAGACGGAGAAAGCAATTTTTTCCAAATCAGGCAATTTTAGAGTTGGCTGTATGAATCACCTACTTATTTTCTTAAAATGCAGACTGTGATTCAGTAGATCTAAAGCAGCACCTAAAATTTCTGCAGTTCTAACATGTTCCCCAGTTCCTCTGATCCAAAGGCTAGAGCTAGCATCAGAACCCACCTCTTTTCACTCCTAATCTAGAAATTTTTCTCATTACATCAACAATGGTGAATACACATCCCTGTGTTTTCCTCCTCCCTAGGTGACCTGTAACACCGATTGATGGGTGAACTCATTCCCACTGAGCCAAAATGCAGCTTCAGAATTTTGCTCAATGTGGTGCTTCCTGCAGCAGCTACTGATTGGGTGGAGTGTCATTCTAGATCCTGCCTTTCTGCCTCAAGGGCTGGGGTAGAAAATGGGGTCATCCTTATACTCCCTGTTGCTTCTTTAAGTTAACTAAACATATTGAGAATTCAAAGTCCCTTTCTTCTGCCAGTCTCCTCGAGCCCTGCCCTCCCCCACCCCTCACTGTATCTCCTCTTTCCTTCTTTTGGTTTTCAATTTTGGGCTAAGATTTTGTTAAATGACTTGGATAAATCCCTTTCCTCTTGCATCCTCCTGCTTCTTGCATCTATAGAATGAACTGCCTGTGGACGCAAGTTTGCTCAGGACCCAGCTAGCATTAGTGTTAGAAAGTGTTGCCTCTTTATCCTGTGATAAGTCCAGTGAGGGCTCTTTGCAGCCAACAGTAAAAACTAACTCTGGCTAAATTAACCAGAAAAAGAAATTATTAGGGAACGTTGGACAGTTCCCAGTATTGGCAAATGGTTAGGACTGGGCTGGAGCTGCTGCCTGAGTCCTGCCGAGAACAGCTCACATACACCAGATGTTGGGCAGTGATACAGCTGGACCTTGACATGCTGCATCTGATTGGCTAACTTAGGTTCTGTATCTGACTCAACTGGGCATGGGGAACAGGGAAAAAAGAAGCTGGCTTTTTTTCCTTCCATAGCTAGAGACAAAACCTGCCTCGCTGAACGGTGTCACAATGGGGAATTGGTCAATCATAGGAGAGGGAGATCAGTTTGGGGGCAGCCAAAAGGATGACAGATGTCTACCATAACATTCATGCCCAGGGAAAGCTACTTAGCCAAAGCTTCTACATGAAACTAAAACTTGGCTACCAACCAACTCTGTTAACAAGAACCTGCCTCTCTGTTCTTTTGAGTTCTGACTTCTGATGGTTTCTCACCACATCAATTCCTTGGGAAAGGACCGTCTCTGTTTTAAAGCAAATTGCCAGGGCTCTTTTACATTAGACCTTGGGAGATGAAATTAATTGACCTCTTCAAGTAGATGAAGGTGCCCCTTTCTCCTCTATGAATGGAGGGAGACTCTTGGGAATTTCAGGAATTGGGGGTGAATGTGCTAAGGGCCTCAGTTCAGGTAGCCCATGACAGTTTCAAAAAGATACTGGTCTCCTTTCTAGCAAAAGCTGCCACCTCTGAACCAAAGTGGATTATCTCCTCTAGCAGCAAATCCAATTGGCAGATGAATATTTGCACTTCTTATAGGGATTTAAGTAAAACTTTTAAAGCTGCAATTTTTGTAACCAGAATGGGGAAAAAAAGAAAAAAAAAGAAAACAAATCTGAATAAGGCAAGATAATCCATTGCGAAGTTTGAGTGTACAGTTCTATTTCTTCCATCATGAATGTTTTCTAGGCAGATGAAAAAATGTTTTTGAATGTTGAATATATGCAAACATTACAATCAAGGATAATTGTTGTGTCTGTATGCTCTGACTCTCATTTTGCTTTCTCTTCCCTCATCTTCTCCTGTACCCTATAGGAATGTGATCACAGACATAGAAATAGAATTTGCATGTGTATAAATAATGCCCAAGCTGTTTGGAGGAAAAGGCTCCCTGTTTTGGGCGCACAGTGTTTGGAGATGGTGTTTTCTGCCTCAAATGTAGGTTTGATTTAGATAATAGAAATAATGCTTTTTATTTGTGTGGACATCAGAGTTTCCTCAGCACCTTTCCATCTGCTCCTTCATTTGATCTGCACTCTAACCCCATGAAGTTGGCTGAATGAGTGTTATTATTCTCATCTTGCCAATGAGTGAATGATGCTCAGAAGAAAGCATCTAGATGAGAGATTTCTAGGTAATGTTTCTGATGGTGTTCTCCAATAAAATTGTTGCTCTATCAAGTATATGAGCTGATTGCTGTTTTCTGCCTTTGGTGAATGACAGGATTCCCCCTTATGTGTCTTACTGGGCCAATCTCTGAGAGGCCTCATGAGACTTAATGAGCAGGATCTCTAAGGTGCACCAGAAATCCTCAGATAAAAGGAGCACCTGGTAGTATTTATTATAAAAGTAGCAGGGCCTCTGGAAAAGCTGTGCCCTTGTTAATGACGCTGGCCAGAGTTGTTGCAGGCGGGGCCTTTGCCTGAAGACTTTATTAGTCATTACTCTCAGGAAATGCATCCCCACCAGGATGTTACTTTGTAAGCGGTAATGCATTTTTAAAACAGAGAAGGGAGAATAAAAACCACCTTTTTGATGTAAAATGTTGCAGGATGACCTGTTACTCTGATGGTGTATTTTGCAAATTGGAACATACATACTTGTTCTGAAATTTATATGTTGTATGTTTGGGAATGGTTTGGGGGAGTCTTGTAGGTGGGTTGCTGGGGGTGGGGTCATGCTTCATCTGTGGAGGAGCAAACCGGGAGCACCCAGGGCTCTATTCTGAACCAGCCACTCCTTATCCTGGGACAGCTGTGGTTAGGGTATCTTCACAGCAATAGGTCTGTTTCCTGTGCCCTCAAATAATCCTGAGATGATAATGCTGACTTACTCCCCAGGCATTAGGAAAGAGTAACTAATGAGTGGTTGTAAGGCGTATTGGTAAAAGTGATTGTAAGGCATGCTGTAAACATTGACTGCAATAACTAATCAGAAAGCAGCAGCCCCTCTTTCTTCCCAGGAGATTCTGCATGATGATTGTTTTCCGTGGTGTTTTCTTTGTTAAATGAAAATGCTGCCCGTGCTTAGGAGATAATGCGGGGAAAGAACACAGGAGACTGGGATTTAGGAGTGTGTTACTAATTGGTGAGTGATTTTACTGTTAAAAATCTCACTACTGATGCTGTTAACAAATCAGAAATTGATTTTCCCTTCTGCTTACTCTTGTTCTTTCTTCTCTCTTTCACCTCAACTCTCATTTCCTTCTCCTCCCTGTCATCATCTCCACCAAACCAACTGTCGACATTATGTGGCGTGATCTTGCCCACTATGAATGTAAGGAAACTAAATCAGAATTTAAAAACTCTTATTGACATGTAGTAAATATGTAAAACCTATGTTCACTGTAATAGTCATATTATCTGACTTTCTAAATAACATATAATTTGATTCATTTAATATGATTTGGAATTTGAACTTGGAATATGTTTTCAGCGATTAACTCTTAAAAACTCAGCTATCTTATTAAGTTTCACTTTAATGCACATGAAATTGTAAAGAGTTCTCCTATTTTATTACTTTTCTATGAAGTTGCATTCTTTGTTCTCCAAAGATGAGGCAAAAAAAACCAAATGTCTTCTCCACAGTGAATGTAAGCTGCATTGAATTCAGCTTACAGCTAATGGTAGATTTTTTTTTTCTCCGAGAATTTTAGATGGTTCACTTATGGAAACTGATCCATGGATATTGCTTTCATATTCTACTCTGACAATGTGCTTAATGCATCATATCAGTGATTATTCATATGTGGAATAAGACATCCCCGAAAATAATGGCTTAAAACAACAATTTATAATTCCTCAAGATCCTGTGCGTTGATTGGGTTGTTCTTCCATTCCATGTGGTGTCAGCTGGGGTCACTGGTGTGGCTACATTCAGCTGGTAGCTCAGCTGGGACACCTTGTTTCAACTACATGCAGCCTCTCACGCCAGCAAGTAGCTAGGTCCCAAGAGGCAAATTCCTAAAGAGCAAAAGCAGAAGTGTCAGGCCACTTACAGGCCACACTCAAAACAGACACAATGTCATATTTGCAGCATTGTGCTGGTCAGAGCAAGTCACCAGGCCAGCTCAGATTCAAGAGGAGGGGAAATACACTTCTAGAAGGAAGAAGCAGCAAATGCATTCAGGGAAGGGAGGGATTGATAAGGTCATTTTGGTGGAGGATCACATGCATTCTACCTGTGCAACATTGGCGTTACTGCCTACATGGGGCCAGATTTCCAGGTGAAGATCTGTGGAGCTCCTTTGGGGCAGGGGCCATAGTATTCCTAATGATGCTTCTAGGACCTAGCACTGTGTTGGGTGCAGGGCAGAAGCTCTCTATTGTTGAATAAAAGAGGATGCTGTAAAATTTTAGAAAGTCAAGTGTAATATAAATCCTAAGAAGTAGCATTGCTGGGAAATAGGAAACACCAACTTCACTTTGGAGGTAATGATGTCTCATTTGTTACAGTATCTTGTGCTGCTTAAAGCTATATCACAGGAGGCTTTGAAGCTCAGCAAGGAAGTCATTTGGCAATAGCAGTGCTAACTGGTGGCTTATGTAGCATCCCTGGAAAGGGCGCAGGACCCCCCACATTAGTGTTCATTATGGCAGGATCCTTGCTGGCAGCCCTGAGTAGCACACTGAGGTTTGGTCATCTATGTATTCCTGGTACCTAGCATCTAGGGTCCTGAGCACAAGTTAGGCACTCAGTAAATGCTGAGTCAGTGAGGGACAGGGAGCAATACATGAATGAGTGACAAGAAATGAGGAAATTAAGCCCTATATCCCAACAGTGCCACCAACTGAATACCTCCAGGATAGAATGTCTGGTTGCTTACCCAGACACACCCTCATCTTCTGTTCTCCCTTCTCTACTGCAGAGACCACACTACTGACAGACGGAAGAGACATCAGTATTATATGCACATCAGAGGTGTGATGTGCTAATCACACCAGGTCCGACCAGACTTTGCATCTTTAAGGCTGTCCCATTAGGTCAGTTAAATGAATATTAAACCATCCATCTCAAAAATTTCTGGTGAGAATTTTATAAAAGCCTATTAATAATGAAAATATTAAAGAAGCAGAAGTGTGTTTTCCTATGAGTATTAGGATGAAGATAAAAAAGCTGTAGGTGTAGGAAGCTATTTGTGAAAAGATCTTTACATTGTGGTAAGTTATAAAAATCCTTTTTCTCATCTCTTTGGTTTTCTTCCCATCAAAATCATTCCTAATACTACTATTTTGGTAATGTCCGGAGAGAAGGAATTGATGGGGATAGGTTTTCTTGAATTATTTTTATTCACTCTTATCCATTCGCTTTTTCTTAAATAGTATTGTTAAAATTTAAACTGAAATCTGAATGCTTTGTTAAACTGCCAATTTCTAACTTTAATTCTCAGTCATTTTTTCATGTCTGCCTTCTCGTGCCATTTAAATTATGCATATATAGTCATTCCCAAAACTCAGTTGCAGAACAAGTGCAGGCTTCCATCCTGAGAATTATAAATCTCTTGCAGGAAGAGGAGGGCTTGCTAGGTTTCCTGGGTAATGGATGTGACTGTGTGGGTGTGTGTGTGTCTGTGCTAGTGCTCTGGGCCCTGGAGACTGGTATCAGAATTACTCTGACCTAAAAATGCACTCTAGATTTTAACACACCTCCAGAAGAAGAGAGAAGGAAACATTTGCAGTATGGAATTATCAGTCCCATTACCACCCAGGTGTCAAGGAAATGAAGCTTTTCTATTACAAGATTGCAGTAAATCACACGAGAGGATGACAGCCTCGTTAACATGGGTAAAGTTACTGTAATTTATGTATAAATAACTTTTTCTGTGTCAAGACGTAGTATCATTCAGTCCCTACAGAATAAAGTCTTTTCAATTAAAAAAACAGGTGAAATAGCAAAAAAAAAAGCAGTTTCTGTGAAAGAAATCCACAAAAGACAATGGTTTCCTGCTATAAAACTGGCTTTGACACAACCAACAGCATTTCTGCTTTATAATTTTACGTTTTTATATTCAGCCAAAACAGACTATTTCAGGCTTTATCTCAAATAGTGATGTGATAGAGTATTTGTTTATTTGATTGTTGAAAGAAGTATTTTGATTTTTTTATAAGAATGAAAAATTTGAAATAACCTAATTTTCTGTCATTGAGAGATTGATTTAAAACATCGTGGTACTTTTATTATATGGTAAGATAAGAGGCAGTATTTTAAAAGAATGAGGTAGATCTAAATGAATGCCTATTCATTAATAGTTATACAGAAAGAGATTCACCATCTATTAAGTGAAAAAGTTGTAAACATTATATGTAGAATTATTCCATTTCAACAATGTTAGCGAAGAGGACTGATAAACTTCTAGTTTAGTGAGCCTAATAAAACTGTGTTGAAATAGTCTCAGTTTCTTAGTGGAGGATCCTCTTATGTATCCATAAACCTCCAGGAGATATCATATAAATTATACTTAAAATTAAATCATTTATTACCCCCCCCAACCCCTTAGGAGATAAGTAGGATGTGCTGGCTCTTCTGTATGTCCTTAGGTTGAAAGTCCAGCCCAAGCGTTGATGGTGACATAGCTTTCATATAAAAGAACATTAGAATTAAAACATGCAGACCAAGGTTCAAGTCCTGAGGTCTGCAAATTGCCTAATCTCTCCTGTCATCAGTTTTACTTAACCCCTGACCCTTAAATTCCTCTCTGAGAAAACAAAATGGAGTGAATTGTCCATTCTTCCAATGTTGTTGTAAAAAGCAAATGAGATAATGTTTGTGGAATTATTTTGTGAGCTCAAATGTACTCTACCCATATTACTTACTGTAGAATCAGTGACAAAGTAAATCTGAAGATTATCTTCACCACCTATTTCCTTCCCAGAGTAAGTTGCTGAGGGTAGTCTGCAATTAGTTTCCCTCTTTGCTGAGGATGCCGTTTATGGCATGAATCTCACAGGGCAGGAAACCAGCTCAGGACCAGACTAGGTTTGGATGCCCTTGGCAGTTTCTGG
>CAUYPO010084675.1:0-23216 GCA_963574435.1 Cheirogaleus major | reverse complement strand
ATGATTTTTGTCTATATTCATCCCTAAGAATATGAATTTTACTGTAATTTCTTGGGACTAATTAAAATGAATTGTAATCATTCAGAATCTAAAGTTACGTTTAATAATATGAGTCTTTTTTATTTCAAAATATCAAGAGGGTACATATGGTTTAGGTTACATGCATCAAGTATTACAAAAATGATCCATGTAATGTAAAACATTTGTACTTCCCCTAATATTTTGAAATTAAAACAAAAATCTGGATGGAACTGGAGACCATCCTTCTAAGTGAAGTATCGAGAGAATGGAAAAACAAACGCATATACTCCCTATTAAATTGGAATTAACTGATGAGCACACAAGTGCACAGAGGGAAGTAAAACTGAGCAGAAAGCAACCAGGGGAAAGGGGGGGACAAGGAGTGGGGAATAAACCAATGTAATGGGTACTATGAACACTATTTGGGTGACGAGCACCCCTATAGCTGGGACTCAAACATTTCAACTGCATCACTTTTATAAACAAATTCTTTCTTTCAAAATTACACAGAAGAGGGCCTGGGCCAGTGACATCCATGGAGCAAATATTGGATTTGGGACACAATTTATGATTATTTATCTTGATCCTTTATCTTTCCCCCTAGAATTACTTACATTTAAATCACCACTTTCTCTCAAATAAAAAAAAAAATTGACTGATTTGTGCCTTGTGTCCTATAAAGCTAAAATCAGAAGATATTTTACAGCAACAAGTGTTTCATAATAAAAATGATCACTAAGTTAGTTAATGTAATTTGTTCAAATTCGAGATATCAGAGAAGGGAAGAACACGTATCTGGGTGAAGCCACCTATAGGAGCATGGGGCATCTGACATGATCTGCTACTGACTGTGATGCCGTGGGTGGTCTGATGCTTGGTCTATATCTGTGCTTCATTCAGTCACATTAATTCTGCAGATATTAATTCTACACCTAAATATAAATACAAGTACCTACAACATACAGTAGAATGTTAACTACATGAAGGCAGGGGATTTCATCTGTTTTGTTGGCTGATAAAACTCCAGAATCTAGAAATATGCATGGCATAATTTAACAACATATATTTGTTAAATAAAGCAACTTTCTTTCAGATAAAGTTCAAGTTTCTGAACATGGCTGACAATTTTCTGCTCAATGAAACCCCTTCCTATCTATCCAGGGTCATTCCTTGCAACCTTCATACTCTCTAGTTGTGATTTGATCATATTGGGTTCATTTATTTCTTCAATTCTACCACTTCTCTTCCTGAGCTATTTTTTCATCTGGAATACTTTCCTATTTCACTTCCATCCTTAATTTCTGCCTGGATAAATCACACACAAAATTCAGGTTACAGCTCATACAAAACGTTCTCAGGGAAAAATTTCCTGATCACTATGAATATTTCATTCTATATCACCCAGCACATAAAATGCGTCATCTTAAATTACTTGCTTTAATTATGTCCTCCCCATTAGCTCAATACCAGCAAAAATTAGAAGCCATATCTCTTTTGTTTGCACTTCTCACTTTATTGTTCAATTCCAAAATTCATGTGTAAAAGTGAGAATTAAAATGCAGGGAATCTAATGAAGTAGGCGCATTAGAATAACTGACATTTTTAGTAAGAGAAGATATTCAAAATTAGACAAGAAATTGTGCCATTGTTAAAATTGTTTCCTCAACATTCTTAAATAAAGATAATGCATAATTTTGAAGATTTGCATTATCTTTGTTAAGTTTTAGTATTTTCTTGCTAATAAATAGAAAATGATTTTAAATCTATACTTCTCTCTGTATGTTCTGGAAATATTTAAATAGACTAATTATTATCTGTTTCTGGAAGCCTTGAAAAAAAATTACCACTACAACTATCTGGGACTGGCATTTCTGAGTGTAGTTTCTCATCTGTTTTTCAATATCCTCCTCCTCCTTCTCTTCTTCAATAGATATTTTTTATTGATTACAAACATAAAATTTGCATATTTAAAAGCCAATTTCAAAATTGTAACACCTTCTGCCAAAGGCCTTCCTTGGTGGAAATACTATAAAGAGTTTCTTCAGAAATATTTTTAAATGTCCTATTCATATGCCACTGTATATGCATGCATACACCTCTATAGTGTCTGTATTGTGGTGCATTTGCACATACTTTCAAATTATAGTAATCCTGACACATCTGAAACTAACAAAAATGAGACACTTGTTCAACTCTCTCTCCATAAATATATACAATTCATATAAAATATATGTCTATGTGTATGTATGTATATATGCATACACAAATGTACACACAAATGTACATACATATGCACACAGACACACCTAGTATATAGTTTCTGGCATACAGTGAGTTCCATGTAAGGGGTAACTAGTATTCTTACTCTTATCATCAGATCATAAATTTTAAAAAAGTGGGTAATTCATAGGGTTTACTGGGATCTAAAGAAATGTGCATTCTTACATATCTTCCTGAGAATGTAAGTTGGTATGAATTTTTTGAAGGACAATTTGGCAAAATTTCAATTACACAAGAAGCAATTGATTCTAAACATATACTTTTATGTCTCTATATAGATGTATGTATGTGAATACTTTCTATGTTATCAGTTTTAATAACAAAGTATATAAACAACCTAAATAATCATTATAGAGAGACAGATGAAATTATAATATATTTACACCATGGAATATTATGTAGGCTTTAATGAAACTGAAATAAATCTTATTTGATACTATGTAAAGGTATTCAGAGTATATTTTAAGTGGAAAAAATATAAAATTATGCATAGGGCTTATTCTATTTGTCAACAAAAAAATCATGTATATGCAGATATATGTATATATCCAGTGACTCAGGTTTTTGGAAAGAAAATAAACTATTGTTGACAATAATCTCTAATGAGTGCAAATGGGATCTTGAATGAGAAGGAGATTTAATCTGTATACTGTTGTGAATATAGCAATATATATATATATATATTTTAAATCAGGTATACTTTATATAATTAAATAATTTCAATTGTCAAAATAATACAAAAATAATTTCCAAAACAGACTAAGACCTTCTCAGGTGAACACAAGTGAGATATCAATTTATCTGTATACCTCAAAACATACATTTAAGAGATAGGGTGACTTATAGGAGCAAGGATATTCATACACAAGTGTATTCAGTTGCTCTAAAGAGTGAGTTTTTACTATATCTCATAAAATACATGTCAGGGATAAATATTTACACCAGGCTATTAGGAAAATATTCTGCCTATCGCTATTCAACTTTATTTTCAATGAGATTATATCCTAATTGCAAGAACATGTGAGCTTGAGTGACATTAAACCAGCAATAAAACCTTCAGCAAAACAGTACTTTATCTGTGAAGGTAAGTATAACTAACTCGCTACAGCTAGAGCTACAGGAGCATACATGCCCAGGACACTGTTTGAATTACCGTACATAATACTCTGGTGTGAAAATTAAGCGGCCTTTTAGTTGAATCCTCTTTAAGTCATGATGGTACTTTGGATCCTGGAGCAACATAGAAAGGAAATAGAGAAACTAATTTGAATCAAATAACCTTAAGAAATGTTAGCATTGCCATATTGTTTCATTAAATTGTATAGAAACTAGGGATGTGAACAATTTCTGCTAGGTACAAATAATTGTCATTTTGAACAAGACTCATTTCTAATATTGATTTAATTATTGCCGCATGTTATCAGATTGTAGGATAGTCACACGGTCAACAAAAAAACAAGGTTTTGGAACACAGATATGTACAAACAAGCCAGGTTCTAGGAATATAATAGTTAACAGCATATACATGGTCCTTGACCCTAATGGATACTACAGTTTAGAGTCTTAGTGAATACTAAATAAAAATTACAAAAACATTATTACTTTGAACAGTGACAGAGAAGTATAGGGCTTTGGGGGACTTTCTATTCTTGGGAGTCTAGGAGGCTTAATATGGAAGTGACATTTTAGATTGCTTACTTAAATGATATGTGAGAGGAACGGAATATGAGAGGAATTGGTGACTATAGCATATTACAGGATATGAAATAAGGCCACTCCTTAAGCACATAAATGTGGAGATAAGGGGACAGCAGGACTAGATGAGGATGGAGAGAGAAGAGTCACCTCTCTACAGAAACCCTCACTCTAAACTCAGAGACATTTGTCTTATATCTGTTACCTCCTATTTTTGTGTGAATGCTTTACTACTTGTGAAACCCATCAAAGCATCATAGTGCTTGTGTTTTGTATTACTTTCCTAGGGATGCCATAACAAAGTACCAAAAACTGGGTGATTTAACCAACAGCAATTTACTCTGTCATGGTTCTGAAGCACAGAACCAAGATCAAGGTGTCAGCAGGGTTAGTTCCTCCTGAGGGCTGTGAGTGGAGAATCTGTTTTATGCCTCTCTCCTGGCTTCTGATGGTTTGCTAGCAATCCTTGATGTTCCTTGGCTTATAGATGCAGGAGCCTGAACTCTGTCTTCTCGAGTGATGTTCTCCCTATGAGTGTGTCTCTGTCTACATTTCCCCTTTTTATAGACACCAATCTTATTGGATTAAGCTCTATACTAATGACCTCATTTAAACTTGATTATCTCTGTAAAGATCCTACCTTCAAACAAGGTCACATTTGAAGGAACTGGTGGTTAGGACTCCAACATATCTTTCTTGGTATGACACAATTCAACCCATTCAGTGTTAAACCTTAACATTTTCTATTAATGTTAAAATTCCCCATTAAATAGGAGAAGGGTGGTGATAAGATATTTTAAGGCAAAAGGCGCTGATGATTATCGCCAGTATGCTCTGTTGAAGGAATGAAGGAATTTAGGATGGCAGAAAGAGAGGTGTCACAGTGCTCATCCTGGGAACAAAATATTAACCAGTCAGCATTGACTTTACTTCTCTCTTCCCTACCTCTTGTGTGAGAGCTCAGAGAATCTCCTTTATTCTGGTAAAACACAGGTCTTAAACAATACAATCATTTTTAATAAATTTTTATATAATAAGCAATTGAAATTTTAGAAAATTTTAAAATTTATATGTGGCTATATTAAAAATATATATGTGGCTATATTAAAAATAGCCACATAAAAGCTTAAAATATATTGAACTAGTTTGCATGATATATAAGTTAAGGATTGTTTTATGATCAACATTTACAGTAATACAGGTTGAGCATCCCAAATCTGAAAATCTGAAATCCCGAATCTTCCAAAATCTGAAACTTTTTGAGTGATGAGCCGATGCTCAAAGAACATACTCATTGGAGTATTTCAGATTTTGGATTTTCAGATTTAGAATGCTCAACTTGTAAGTATAATGCAAATATTCCAAAATAAAAAAAGTCTGAAATTTTAAATACTTCTCATCCCAATCATTTCAGATGAAGGATATTCTACCTATATAGAAAAGTTGATGATCTAAGGGAAAAATCAAAACAAATAGTTTTCTTAAATTTAAACCAAAGAAAATTAATTGTAAAACTCATAAACATTTTTTTCAAGGTTTTTCTTTTGCTTAGAATGTCTTCTACTTAGAATGCTTTTAGAGAGATAAATTGCATTCTTCAAAAAGACATTTTTAAGTCCTAATTCTTAGTATCTCAGAATATGACCTGGTTTGGAATAGGTCATTGCAGGTGTAATTAGTTAAAATGAGGTCATACTGGAGTACGGTGGGCTTCTAATTCAATATGACCAGTATCCTTGTGAGAAGAGGAGAAGAAACATGTAGAAAAGAAATGGCTTTGTGAAAGTAAGGTCAGAGATTGGAGTTATGCTGCCATAAAGTAGAGTTAAAGCTGCCAGAAACTGGAAGAGGCAAGGAAGGATCTTCACCACGAGGCTTTAGAGGGAGCATGGCTAGGCTAATACCTTGATTTAGGACTTCGTCTTCAGAACTGTCAGAGAATAAATTCCTATTGTTTTATGCCACCCAGCTTGTGGTACCTTATTATAATAGCTCCAGGAAACTATTACACCGTCTGTGATGGTTAATTTTATGTATCCACTTGACTAGGCTAAGGCATGCCCAGATAACTGGCAAAAACATTATTTCTGGGTGTGTCTTTGAGGATGTTTCCAGAAAAGATTTAACATTTGAATCAGTAGACTGAGTAACATAGATCTGCCCTCACCAAAGTGGGTGGGAATCATACAATCCCTTGAAGGCTGGAATAGAACAAAAATACAGAGGAAGGACAATCTCTCTTTCTCTGAAGCTAGGACATCAATCTTCTCCTGACCTATGTCATAGGCACTCTTGGTTTTAGGCTTTTGGACTGTGACTTACATCAGCGGTCCCCCAGTACTCAGGCCTTTGGACCCAGCTTGAATCACACCACTGCTTTTCCTGGCTCGCCAGCTTGCGGACAGCAGATTGTGGGACTTCTGATTCTCCATAATTGTGTGAGCCAATCTCCACAATAAATCTCCTCTTGGGTATATATGTATATCTTATTGGCTCTATGTTTCTGGAGAACCCTGACTAATATACTCTCTATTTTTTCTCCTGAAATATCTCATTTACCCAAATCTAGATTAAAATTCATTACTTCTGTGGAGCCTTTCCTCATGCATCAATCCATAGACACAGAAATTCACTAGCCCCTGTACTTTCACTTCTTTTTTAAGCATTATTTAGCCAAATTGATTTCAATCATGTGCTGCATGATTTTGGTCAACAAGAAATCTCATATATGATGATGGCACCCTAAGATTATAATGGAGCTGAAAAATTCCTATCGCCCAGTGACATCATAACTGTTGTAATGTAATACTAGCACAACACATTGCTCACGTGCTTGTGGTGATGCTGGTGTCAATAAACCTGCTATGTTGCCAGTCAGATAAAAGTATAGCAAGTACAATTATGTACAGTACATAATACTTGATAATGATAATAACTATGTTACTGGTTTATATATTTACTATACAATACTTTTTATTGTTATTTTAGAGTGTACTTCTTCTATTTATTAAAAAAAAAGTTAACTGTAAAACAACTTTAGGCAGGTCCTTCAGGAGGTATTCCAGAAGAAGGCATTGTTATCACAGGAGACGACAGCTCCAGGTTTATTATTGTCCCTAAAGACCTTCTAGTAGGGCAGGATGTGGAGGTGGAAGACAGTGATGATGATCTTGACCCTGTGTAGGTCTAGGCTAATCTGTGTGTTTGTATCTTAGTTTTTAACAAAACTTTAAAAATAGTATGTAAATAAATAAATAATTTAAAAATATAAAAATGCTTATATAAGAAAGATATTAAAAAGAAAGTATTTTAACACAGTTGTACAATGTGTATGTGTTTTAAGCTAAGTGCCATTACAAAGGAGTAAAAATGTTTAAAAAATTAAGTTTATAAAGTAAAAAGTTACAGTAAGCTATGGTTATTATTGAAGAAAGAAAAATACTTTTTAATAAATGTAGTGTAGCCTAAGTGTACAGCGTTTATAAAGTCTACAGTAGTGTACAGTAATGTCCTAGGCCTTCACATTCACCTACCATTCACTGACTCAGCCAGAGCAATTTCCACTCCTGCTAGCTCCATTCGTGGTAAGTGCTTTATACAGGTGTGTTGTTTTTTTCTCTTTTATACCATATCATTACTGTACCTTTTCTAAGTCTAGATGCGTTTACCATTGTGTTACAGTTGCCTACAGTATCCAGTACAATGACATGCTGTACAGGATTGTCACCTAGGAACAATAGGCTATACTATATAGCCTAGGTGTATAGGAGGCTATACAATCTAGGTTTGTGTAAATACACCCTAGGATGTTTGCAGAATGACAGAATCATCTAATAACATATTTCTCAGAATGTATTCCTGTTGTTAAGTGACACATAACTGTCTTTGGTAATACTTTTAGGTATTTGTGTGGTGGTTTCTATTATGAACTCTGGTTTTTTTCTAGGCTAGACATATATTTTCAGACCCAGATATTTTTCATACAATTTTGATTCAAATTAGAATTGGCATCTGAGGACACCGATGCTAAGTTAATATTTGCTGATAAAATTTTAACGATAACATTTAAGAGGCTGTTCACGTAAATGTTTTTGACCATGCAAAGTAATGGATTATCCATTACCTTAATTTACAAGAAAAAGAATGAAATCTAGTAAATATTTACATGGCAGTTACTATGAAATTCAAGGGAAATCTGTACTTAATCTATATCTTTCTCCTTAAAAATATTTTTTCTTATGAAAAGGGGGAGAGATCTTCTCCATAATATGAAAAGATTTGAATAGTTCCAAGTACAATTAACCTGCAACCTTAAAATTTTGAACTTGTGTTTTAGGAATGTACAACACTTAGAATTATACAAAACTGTTCATTTAAAATAAGACTTTGTTTGACATATGAGATTGTTTCTCTTACTACTCATGTGATAAACGACATGATGAATCTGACCTCTTCATCTGGTTCTGATTAATTCAACATTCTAAAAAATGTTGAGTGTTTTATAACATGTTTTATTTTCTGAGTAAAATAAATATAGCTAACAATGCCAGCTTTGAAGCACAGTAGTGTACAGGGATTTTTCCATAATTTTGTAAAGTTCAAGTCATAGTATATTTTCATTATGTACCTGTGACATATTAGGTTTTCAAAAAATATTTTCTGAATGAATGTACAAATGACCATATAGAAGTTAAGGGCTAGTGAAAAGGAAAGATAATTCTTTTTGGGTGAATAGGGATAGATTTAAATCACTGAACAGTGATTTAATTTTTATTTAGTATTTATAATTCATATTTGTATACTTCAGTGATTCTTGTTGCCAAAATGTTGGCCTAGGAATAGAAACTGAAAATGTATTCAAGTCTTCAAATAAATTAGGGCAAGCTGTTAAAATACAAAATATGAAGGATGAAAAATTCTTCTACTCTGGAAACCAAATTCTCCCTCTATGTTGAGTATTAATCCAGTCACAGACTATTGCAGCTACTGAATGTAGTAGATGAGTAAGAGAAAATTACTTCTAGAAAAATAGGGCATTCATCAGAATATCCAGAGAGGACTCATTTTGATTGTAAATGGTGGAAATCCAAGTGGAACACACTTAGAAAGAGAAATTTTTGTCTTACCTAACTGTACTTTAGGAATCACAAAGCATTAGCTAGTCACAAAAACATTTGAGAACAGGAATTTGAAAGATGTTAGGTGCAGATCATTCTCCACATCTTCATCTTGGTACTTTCTTTCATTATTCAGGCTTTTCACTGCTGACTAGTTAATTCTTTATGGTGGAAAAATGTGGCATTGGCAGCTCTCAGGCTGGTATACTTTTAGTTTTGCTATTCTAGGGACATTTCACAGTCCTCAGTTTTAAAAAATCATACAGTAATATATTCAGTCTGATTTTGCTTGTGTCCAAAAATAAATATAATTAGAATTGTTGGGCACAATTATTGCTAATTCTTTCTATAACACAACCTGCATAGAGTCAAAGGAGAATTACCACTCCCCTCATAAGAGAATGCTATGCTATTTCTGGGAACTTGAATAGTTAAGCAAATTTATCAAACTGAGATTACTAGCTAGAAACTAGTTATCATTTAATAGAAAGAAAACTAATCTACTAGATTCTATAAAATTCTTAGTAACATTAAGTGACCCCCCCCCAAATAAAAATAGTTTGTGTGTGCGTTTGTGTGTGTGTGTGTGAGAGAGAGAGAGAAAGAGAGAGATGAATTTTATGTCTTACTGGTTTTGAAAATAATTTTTATGTTTCTTTTTGTTTGTTTTAGATAATCCATGTAAATAGGTGTTAGAGACCTCCTGTGATAAAAGAATCTTTTAAGAAATATAAAATGAAGATATATCTGATAGTAATCAGTCTAGACTTAGAAAAGATTATATGTTGAATTCTTTATATCAGTGGTCCCTGAGTATGGGGTTGGGGAGGGATGCAGAGGTGGTGATGTCAGGGATGGGGAGCAGCTGTAAATACAGATGAAGTTTGGGCCCCTGTTCACTGCTCACATCCTACTGTGCGACCCGATTCCTCAGTTTCATGGAAGACAATTTTTCCACAGATGATGGTGGGAAGCAGAGCTCAGGCGGTGATGCCTGGACCAGTTTCTAACAGGTCATAGATTGGTACTGGGCTGCTGCCTAGGGGTTGGAGACTGAAGCTTTATATGATCAAAATCTCTCTCTCTTTTTCTCCCTACCAAACCCTCCCCTAAGGAACCTTTCCAGATGTCTTAGACCAGACATAGTGGCTCATGCCTCTAACCCTAGCACTTTGGGAGGCTGTGACAGGGTGATTGCTTGAGGCCAGGAGTTTGAGACTGAGTAACACAGCAAGACCCAATTTCTACAATGAATACAAAAATTAGCTGGGTGTGGTGGTGTGCACCTGTAGTCTCAGCTGCTCAGGAGGCTGAGGCAGGAGGATCATTTGAGCCCAGGAGTTTGAGGTTGCAGTGAGCCATCATGACCCCACTGCACTCTAGTCTGGGCAACAAAGTGATACCCTGTCTCAATAAGCAAACAAACAAATAAATAAACAAATCAGATGTTTTAGAAAGAATAGATTGTTGTATGTTAGATGTCTAGATTATTTAGCTTTTAAACCCAACAAACATTATGGTTGTGGAAAATTACAATTATGTTTCTCAGATTTTGGATGAGCATAAGGAAATTCAGCCAGCTTTTTTCTAGGATATGATCCCAGGTGGAATTCACAGGAGCTCCTGTGAATTTTTGGAGCTCACCTTGTTCCCCTGTTGCTATGGGTGTTAGGTGCTCAGAACTGTAAAGGGATATCCCTTAAGGCAATCTAACCACAAGTTTAAATAGTCAAATGGTAAGTAAATGAGCAGAAAAGAGGAAGTGTTTTGGTTGATTAGAGAAGTCAATTAAAACCGAATTCTTGGATTTTACAATTGGCTATATTCTTATCCAAAGTCATAGTTGGTTTACAGTGCCAATTCATGGCCTCTATTTTAATAAAGCACATCAGTGTTCATAACATAATGGATAAATTGATGTAAGTCAACCTTTATTTTCCCAAATATGTTTAGGTTTATAGTATTGTCATCATCAGTAGGTTTATATTTATATCAGAGGAATGATTTTAAATAATTCCTCTCCTAAAATCAAAACATAAAGTTGTGTGTATATTGTTCCACTAAAAGCTAAAGATGTGGCTCTCACTGCGAAAGCAAGCTTGTCACTATAGGCCACAGAGAAACCATAAACTCACAACCTTCACATCATTTACACACAGTAGGAGCTCCCTTTTGATAGCTCTGAAGGTGTAAAAACACTTTCTGGAATCAGTGAGTTTCCCTCTCCTTTGACCTAGCATGAATTAATCACAGAAAGAAAAAAGATGATATACTTTTTCTTGAGAAAAAGCATAGAAGCCAGACAATTTTCAAAAATCATTTTTATTGAGACAAATTTATTTATAATAAAATTATTAATTTAAATGCACAATTTTCTGAATATTGACAAATATACTTGGTCATGTAACCAATACCACAATAATGATGTAGAATATTTCAGCACTCCCAAAATATTTATCTCTTGTGCCCTTTTACAGTCTTGCCACCTCTTGTCTTCTGGTAACCAAGTGGCCTTTCTGGCACTAGAACTTTGCCTCTCCTAGATTTTTATATGAATGGAATCACTTCAGTACGCACTTCAGTACGTATTTTGTATCCAATGTTTCATTCAGCATGACTTTACGACTCAGCCATATTGTATTAGCAGTTTGTTCTATTTCCTTTTTGACTAGTATTAAATTGTATAGATATACTACAATTTATTTATCCATTCACCATTCAACAGTCAATGGATACATAGGCTGTTTTCAGCTTTTGTTTGTTATGAATAAATTGTCATGGATATCGGAATACAAGTCTTGGTATAGACATCTCTTTTTATTTTTCAGCTAATCTATGTGTAACCTATATGGGTCATATGGTAAATGCACCCACACATTTCTATAAAAATACCAAACTGTTTCTAAAAGTAGCTGTAGCATTTTTTATTTCCAGAAGCATGTATGTGAGCTCTAATTGCTATATATAGTCAACAACATTTAGTATCATCAGCTCTATTAATTTTAGTCATTATAGTATTTGGGTATTGTCATTTCATTGTGGTTATATTTGCATTTTCCTAATGGCTAATTATTTTTATGTGCTTATTTTTCATCCATACATCTTCAGTAAAATCTCTATTCGAAAGTTTTGTCTGATTTTTATTGGGACGTATGTCTTATTAGAACTTCTTATTTTTATTATAAGAATTTTAGATATTAATTTGGTAATATCTAATAAACAAGACAATATGCAAAATCTATGACTAGGCAATTCCTCTCCTAGGAATCTCATATTAATCTTAGGGGTTCATAATAGCTCCTTTTACTATGAAAATTAACTCATTGTTATTCATAGTGTCAACATATTTGTTATTTTTATAATAAAAAGATATAAATTTTTTAAATTTCAGAATATTGTGGGTGTACAAATGTGTTAGTTACATATATTGCCTTTGCACTACCCAAGTCAGAGCTACAAGCATGCCCAACCCCTAGACATCGTGCACCACACCCATTAGTGGTGAATTTACCTGACACCCTATGAATGTTACTTCCATAAATGCACATAAGTGTTGATCAATTAATATCAATTTAATGGTGAGTATATGTGGTGCTTGTTTTTCCATTCTTGTGATACTTCACTTAGAAGAATAGGCTCCAGCTTCATCCAGGATAGTACAAGGGGTATTCGATCATCTTTTTTATGGTGAGTAGTACTCCATGGCACTACAATTGGTACATATATATACAACATTTTTATTAATCCACTCATGTATTGATGGGCACTTGGGTTGTTTCCACATCTTTGCAATTGTGAATTGTGCTGCTATGAACATCCAAGTGCAAATGTCTTTTTTATAGAGTGTCTTTTTTTCCTTTGGGTAAATCTCAGTAGTGGGATTGCTGGATAAATGGTAGTTCTACTTTGAGTTCTTTGAGATATCTCCATATTAATTTCCACAGAGATTGTACTCGTTTGCAGTCCCACCAGCAGTGTAAGAGTGTTCCCATCTCTCCGCATCCATGCCAACATTTGTCATTTTGGGACTTTTTGATAGAAGCAATTCTCACTAGAGTTAAGTGATATCTCATTGTGGCTTTGATTTGCATTTCCCTGATGATTAGAGTTGTTAAACATTCTTTTCGTATATTTTTCGGCCATTAGTCTGTCTTCTTTTCAAAAGAAAATATTTAACTTATATATAATCTAGTTTCTATCTGTATTAAATTTTATTATCAACATTATGCTGCCTTTGCAAAAAGACTTCTTTCTTTTTACTTTACCCTTTGGAAAGAATTAAATTGGGTTGAAGTTATCTATTCCTTTTATGTTTAGTAGCTTCACTCATGACAGGGTTTAGAATGTATTTATATTGTATTTGGCTAACTAATTTCTTGTGATTTTTCTAATGTATTATGTAGATGCATTTTTCCATTCTTCTTTATTTTCTTTATTTCCACTAAATTAGTTTAGCTAGTGGTTTATTTATTTTTTCTCATTCGCATTATCATAGAACTACATCATTGATATTTATTATTTCTGATTTTCTCTTCTACAGTTCATTAATTTAAGCTTTTATATTACTTAGTTTCTTCTTCCAGCCCTTTTTTGTTTTATTTTGCTTCCTCCAGCCTTTTTTGTTTTATTTTTTGTACTTCTACTTACTTCTTGGGTTTAACGGTCAATAAATTTTCATCTCTTTTTAGTACTGTAAATATTTAAAACTATATGTTTCTTTTTGCTGAGTGCAATCTATTGATTCTACTACATAATATTTTCAGTATCAATATTTTCTAAATGCTCTGAAATTTGGGTTTTGTTATACTGTCTTATTTAAATGTTTTTTAAAAGCTATTTTAATATTTTTTATTGTTCTGTTTCATCTTTACAATGATTTTTAGTTTTATTGCACTGTGATCAGAATATGTCATTTTAATTTTTGAAAAATATTTTTGTTTTCTTTATATTCAGGTCATTGAGATGTTCTTTTGTACTTCTGAAAAGAAAGTCTGGTTTCTATTTTCATAGTATAAATTATGAAAAACCAATTCAACTCTTTTTGTATTTACCTATTATTTCTACTTGATTTTTTCTTTGTAAAATGTGCTGATAAAAATAATGTCTTCTAATTACTTCTTGTTTCTATGGTTCTCCTTACATTTCCTATAGCTTTAATTATGAATATTGAAAATATACTTTTTGATTTTAAAGTCATTATAAAATCTCATTATAATTATATTGATTCTATCTCAACTTTTAGCTTTTTTATTCTTTTAAAATTTTAAAATTATTATTGTTGCTGGGTTATTTGGTAGAAAAATACTTATGATAGATATTCATGATTCATTTTACTCTTAATTTTGAATGCCCTTTTTCATCTTGGGAAAAGTTTTTTCCCCCCTTAAATGCAAACTGTTGATATAAGACTATGCTTCTTCTTTTCTTTTTATTTGCATTTTCAGATATACCTTTGGCCATCTTTTTTCCTTTCAGACTTCCTGTGTCACTCAGTTTCAGCGGTGTCTCACATTTAACAAAGATGTGTTTTTTTCTTTGAACAGGTAGCTGATTACTGACATTGTGTGTGTGCATGTGTGTGTATACATATGTATATGCTTGGCTTGAAATGCTTGGCCTTATTTATGTCATCTTGTTTTATATTGTGTCTGCAATACTTAATTTTTCTCATTTTAATTTTTAATCTTTCTTTAAAATCTTTGATTTGCATTGGCTTTATCTTGTTTTCTATATTTGTTTCCCTTCTGGTAAGGTGGGGGGCTTATATACTCAGTACCGAGCTACCCTCATGATTGTATTTGTTACTGTATGTGGCATTTCAGCTTTTAAATAACACTACTAATTGATGCTTTGATGAGAATGATTTTAAAAAAGGGAGAATTAGCAATGTCTATTTTTCACTCCTTTCCACCCTGTCTGTAGTTTTGGTTGATCCTATTGTTTTTTGTAGCTCTTTTAACACAATTATTTATGTCTGGCTTCACATCAGAATTTCCAAGGGTTGAATGTGTAAGAAGGACCTTTAATGTCTGGGTCTCACCTCCAAGGAAATAAATCATCTGTATTGATGCCTGAGTGTTATTATTTCTAAAATTCCTCGTGATTCTAATGTGTAGCTAATGTTACAAACCACATTCGATGGATAAATTTTAAAAGTTTAAATAATGTGAATCCTCACTAGCCTCTACTTTTGAATGTGGCTCTGTTGCTCCTTGCAAGTGGAAAATCTCTCTAGTTCACAATGCAGCATGGCAGCTGTAGTTTATTTATGTCCACCCATGCGCACATGTGTATGTGTCCCTATGTTTGTGTATAAACTTTTTCCCCCAGTATGATTTAGCCTTTAGTGCTTGTCAGATGACAAACATTTGCAGTCCAGTACTTCTGGCTACTCAGTTTCTTCTTCACCCTGCAACCTGCTTTTCGCAGAATAGTTTGGCATATGCTTGTACAGATACCCCTAGCCCAGTTCCTGTAGCTCAATAATACTAAACAAGGTTTGAAGAGGCTATCACAGCAAGTTCATATAGCACAACCTTGGACTTTTACGCCTGAAACCTTTGATTTTTTGCCCCTATTTTGGAGAACTTTGGATATACGTGATCTGAAAAATTCTGCTTACTCTGTTGTAGTCTCAACTGTACAGTCGGTTGTCCTTTTTCATATAGAGTGCCAGGGTCATACGCATCAGCTAGACCACTAAAAATATTTTTTTCTTTGCTTCTCGTTCACCTTTATTGCAGTTGGTTTCATAACAGGGTGAGGACAGACAGAAAGTATTTCAGTCATCTGAAATATTTAATATTTAGGAAAAGTGAATTTTTAAGCACCTCTAACTGTAATAAATTCTTTCAGAGTACCTTCCTTCTCCTTCTCACGTTGATCACTGTGTAGTGTTCAATATCTGTTTCTTGCTCAAAAGCCAAGGAATATAGTTATGGTTAATGTATGGAATATAAACACATTCAAAATCCTGTAAACATTTATCAAATTTAATTTTTAAATCAATCTTAGCATCCCTTTATTTATAAACTCATGAAGAGCAAGGCTGTTTGTGAGTTGTACTTATTTAGCCTAATTAACTAGTGCTACTCTTTAGGAGATATTTTCCCTTAAATGTCTTCCGTAGTAGCAACATTCTGCGGTACATAATAAGAGGATTAAGATGTTATATATGTTAAAAATATACTCTCAAAACTTTAAAATAACATGTACTTGGTGTACCATTGACTTCTATCTTTAGGAGGGCAAACATAATATTTTATTTATTTATATTTCCAGAAGGAAGAGGGTCATGGAAGTTATAATAATATCATATACAAAATTACTAACAAATATCAGTCATTAGTATAAGGCAAGCATTATTCCAATCAATATGCTTATTTCACTTTTTTAGCCTCCTCACCAATAGGTTAAGATAGATTTGTGTAATATAACAAAATATTACCACTACTATGTTGAAGTGAGAATGAGTTTGAAGATAAAAACATACATTTTAAACAGGGGATTAAATAGTTGTTCTTAGGTTTGAAGTATATTATTCTGGCTACAGAATGATAGCAGATGTGGTAGAACAAAATGAATCACGGAGAAGAATTAAGCCAAATTAAGAATTTAGATTACTTTTAAGGATGATCAGAAAACTTGGATTTTTTTTACAAAATGTTGTGAGAAACAGATTGATATAAAACAATTTTGAGAATATTCTCTTTGCTGTGTAGGTTATGTCTCTGAGAGAGACACGAATAGAAACAGAGAGACAAGTGATGATGCTGTTGCTATATTCCGGGAAAGAGATAATGGTGACTGGACTAGAATTAAGGCAGAGAAGTGAAAATAAGCTACTCACATGCTTACAGATAGGGAAGAAGGTGAATGCAGAGCATTTTCTTGAGTTAATAACAAGAAATTGGGTGAGAATAGTGTTTTCTTGGGTTTTTTTTTTCTTTTCCCAAAACGGGTTTGCGAAGGTAGACTAATTGTTTTCTAGGCCACTTACAATATACATGACTATGAGATCTTCAAGAGAAAGCCTTAAGTAAGTAGCAGATTTAACAACAGGAGTTGGCACCTCTTAAGATTGAGCTTGGTTCTGACTCCTATTAGGTGATTCCATTTATGATATTTGCCTTCATGAAGACTGAAAGGCCAGGAGAGTGTGCCGTTTTGTCACATAGAATGTTGTTATATTTCATACTTTGTACCATCTCTTCTTACAGTTACGTTATTGTAGCCTTTATTTAGCTGGTAAGAAATTGTTTTGCTGCAAAGTACATTTTGGTGTTTTTCTAGAAATCATTATCACCCTACTGTTTGTAATTTTGAATATTAGATTCAGCTGTAATCATGTCAAAACTGGACAGAATAAAGCTTCATAGTCATCAAGTTAAAATAATCAGTGCACATGTGTGTGCTTCTGGAGTTTGTCAGTCATGTAATTTCAATACATTCCAGAGGTAACTTCTCATCTTCCAACCAAATCAGGTCTTCTACATGTCCTACTTCTGTCAATTGGCACCACCGTGTGGTCATTCATATTGATTTGAAACCACAGTATTATCTTTGAATACTTCCATGATTATAATATTTATCTTATATTCTAGCTATATTTTAGGGCACTATTAAATGTTTTTCGTTTTTATTTTATCTATGTAGAATTTTCCCATTTCCTATTAAGATGCTTGAAAATTATATTTTTTAACCTTTCCTATTCCTATATCTACAATTATAAAAAAACCTTTATGATTGACATAAATATCAACAGGAGACACAGTTTTAGTGGCAATGTAACCTAGGTTTGTTTCTATTTACCCCTAGGAATGAAGCATTTCTTCAGATTCTAACACGATAGCCTGCTTCACTTTACTGCCCCATAAAATTGAATCATGGGTGGTTAAAATACATCTGTAAGACTGCGTGCAATATAATTTCTACTTTCTAAAATGAATTGTTGAAACAGGTTTTGTTATATACCTTTTTACTTGATGGAAATATCAGCTTTTGTGACCACAGTTCCTATAAATAGCATTTAGCTACATTACTAGTAAGTGGCTTGATGGTGTTTTTTATTTCATGGTTTCTGCTTAAATAAAAAAAATTATACGTGATTTATTCAGTTAGATATTATAGTTTTCTTCTTTGATAGGAGAAAATTAGATTTGTAAATATTTTTGAACTATGAACAGAAAGAATATAAGACACTTGTATGATTGACTATATCATTCTCAAATTCATCTGTGATATGTCTGAAATTTCTGCCCAAGTCACTGCAAGTAGGACTCTTAAGGATGAGATAATTTATGGTCTGAAAATGAACGAGAAATAACCTTTAAAATTTTCTTTTATGTAATGTTGTAACTTTCAAAGTTGACATTATTATCCTTACACATGATTAATTTCTTTATGGTATGCAGAAATATTTCATAAATCATGATCATTTATACTTTTAATAATAAATCTACTCCATTTTCCAATTTGTTTATATTTTTGCATTAACAACTGACTTTTGTAACCACAATAGAAAAAAAAAGCTGAATACTGCTGTGAACAATGGCTTTTATTCTAAAATTATAAAGTAACTATTTTTTTTTATTCTTTTGTACTTATATAGTTTATTTCCATGGACTTAAATATTTAAAAATACCAAGAATGTCATACTATTTGTATTTATTTATTTGTTTAGTTTTAGTGCACTCATTCTTAAGCTATTTAACATTCATTGAACATTCATTATGTATTAGTCACTTCTGTATAAAGGAGTTGGAGAGATGAAGAAAGTCCAGTGGAAATTACCGAGAGATGAATGAGCCAATACAGCATTTTATGATGAAGTCTATACTGGACTTAGTTCTATTACAGAACAAAAGAGAATCTCCTAGGCCAACCTCTCTCTCATTCCACTCAACTGCCAAACTCCAAGTTTTAGAATTAAAAGCATCTAAATATTCCAAAATAGATGTCTGTTAGTTTTCCTTTTGAATAAAGAATGTAAATACTTGATCTATGTATGTTTCTATTGTCTTAATTACCTATATAAAATTACATACTACTATTAAAATATCTTTCTAAATGTTTCAGTTATGAACATCAAGAGGTCTTATTTAGCCTTTAGCCTTGTTTCCTTTTATATAAATATCTAGCTACTAGTTTTCTTTCTTAATAATTAGAAAAGCATTTAGAGAAGACATTCTATTATACTGGAGACTCTATGAAACATTACAAAGGTACGAACAGGCTAAGACGTTGCTCTTGTATTCAATAGACTTACAATGTAGTTGGAGAAACAAGACATACACCTAAAAAGGAGAATAATGGCTTTGCCCGTCTCTCAGTGTCCAGTATAGATGGTGCTTTATGTATTCAAAGAAGATCCTATATAATCGACTCCATTTTTACTTCTGTGACCTCACTTCCCCCACTTACTCCTGCTTTAATACTACTTCTACAAAGCTTGCCTCCTGAATGTACCTTGAATATATCCTATAGGTTCCCATTCCTGGGTCTTTACATATGTAATACCCACTCTTTCCAATGCTCTTCTCCCAAATTCTGCAAGGCTTCCTTCAGTTCCTTGAAATCTCTGCTCTCCCTTGTATACTTAAAGACCCTCACTGACCACTCTATGTAAATTAACTTTCTCACTCTCACACTCCCTATTAAAGTAAGCCTACTTTATTGTTTTCATAGTATTCATAACCAGTCATCATATTAATTTATTAAATTTGTTGCATTCATTCATTTATGTATTACTGTCTCTTTGTACTATAAGCTTCATTAAAGTAAGAACATTATCTATTTTGTTTATTGATATACCACCAGGACCTGGGGATATACACTAATGTGTTAGATTCTAAGTATTTATTAAATTTAAAAATAAGGGGAGGGGATCAGATGCCTTTTTCATTTTTTTTAACTTTTGCCATTTTTGTAGAAATTATAGTTTTGTGGTGGAATAAATTTTGACCTTTTCTTGCACTCTAAAGCCAAGGTATAATAATCCATTATTTTTCAAATTTCTAAGATAATATACCCCAGAGAGCTGCTTTGCCCTTTCAATCTCTGAGGACACAGAAAGAAGGTGTCATCTATAAACAAGGAAACAAGAACTCACAAGACACTGTATCTGCTGGTGGCTGGAACTTGGACTTCTTAGCTCCAGAACTGTGAGAAATAAATTTCTGTTGTTTATAAGCTACATAGTTATGGTATTTTGTTATAGCAGCTCAAATAGATTATGACATATAGATGTATAGCTTAAGCATGCAACATTTGAAGAAATACTTCAGTGAAAGAAGTATATGATTATAGATGCAGTGCACTGGGTTAGTTCTAGATAAAAAACAAGGGAGTAGTATTTTAATAGAATATTAAAGGCTTTATCTCTGAATCCTGGCTCCATCATTTAAGTCATTTAAGTCCTTGGTTAAGTTATTTCACTTCTTAAGTTTTTTTTCTTGCCTAAAAATAATATGGATGATAAAAGCACTCATTGTGCTTATTGTGAGGACAAATGAGACAAAATAAGAGTTTAGAGTAGTACTTGTCATGTATTATAAACTCAATAGATATTATATGCTTATTAATTATTCCCTACCTAGTTCCAGTCATATATGGATTTTTCAAAATCTTGGTTGTTACATAGGTTTCTCAAACTTACTTACAAATTTGGGGTTTATAGGTGTTTCTAGATACAGTATTTTGGGGGTAACTGTCAATCTAGGCCAACATAACTAGTCCAAAAGAAATTATATATGGACGAAGAGATCATCTCTTTGTCCAAGATGATCTCTTTGTCCATATATAATTTCTTTTGGACTAGTTATGTTGGCCTAGATTGACAGTTACTCCAAAACTACTGTATCTAGAAGCAGCTATAAACCCCAAAGTATTTACTTACTTTGTTTAACAACGAAGTAAAATCATCTTACTTTGTGATGGATCTATTCATATTTATATGTCTATATTAATACTGATACCAATGATAATACCTCTATGCAGGGCAAGTAACTTGTATAAACTAACAATATTGATTGGTTAATGTTGATGTCATTTTTGATTAAAGGGATGTGCAATATCAATAACTAAAACTTGTGAATATTACCCATATATAATATATATAATCAAGTATTTCTGATATGGAATCTTGTGATGGAAGCTACTTTATTTTGCTGACTCTATAACAACATTTTGGTATTTCAAAATGCTAATTATTGTTCTTGTGGATATTATTATTATACATTTACTGATACTATTATATAAAGCAGTGCTAACTAACATACCCTTATTTTGAAGGCAGAAAAAAATGTAATGAAAAATGCATAGGTCAAAATTTTTATAAACACACTAAAATAATAATTACCTATTTAAGGTAAAATTTTTATTCCTAAGAGCTAAAAAATACTTGATGAAAGCTATACTTGGTGCTTTGTAAAATACAGCAATCATTTTTTATGTTCTAGAACATCCGTGTGGAGTGTGGTGTTTGTATGTATATGTAAGTGAGTGCATGCTTCTCTTTTTCTCTTTCTTTCCCTCTGCATTCATATTTATATTTTAAGAAACATTTGATGTCATTCTTATTTTATAAACAATGAATAAGAAATTCAGAAATTATAGTAATCTTGCAAATGAAAGAGAATAGTGCAAGTACATAATCAAAGAAACAACTATATGGATGTTTTATTTCTGTGAAATAATAAAGGTAAAATCCAATTTTAACGAACACCATGCTATTTAATTATAGTCAAATTTCATTATACCTATAATGAGCACATTGTCAGAAATTATAATGCATTCATTGCTATAGCAGCTGATGATGAAACGTGGCTCGGGCCAGCTTTTCTGTAATGAATTCAAATGAAAATTGCTTTGATCTCAAGAAGAAAAGAAGTGCCCATACATAACCTTCATCCTTTAAGCTCCAGAACTATTATAAGGATCATTTTATTTTACTTGAGCTACTTATAATTTAGATTTTTAATGGGTTGACAGATTTTGGAATTTTGAAATAAAGAGTAAGATTGAAAGGTAATGGCACTTTTATAGGAACTCTAAAAAGTCAAAGCTAGAGTTCAATTTACTTTTGCTTTTAGCCTTACCAAAAATGCCATATCATAAAATTATAAGTCAATGAAGCATTGTTCATAGAGAAAGCTGCCACTATGAGATTGACAGAGACATCTTGTGTTGTACAGGATTTTTCTTTGAGTTGATTTCCTCAAGAAAGCCCTGTTATAATAGGGGCTCATATGTAACTTTTATTAGTGATATTCAAGGGGAAAAGATTTTACCTGTACCGAAAAATATTTATTATCTTCTAACAGACTAACTACTCAGGGTAACAAACAACTTTCAGTAATGTATCTTGTGATATACAAGAGACCTGTATCACAATCCTAGTTCTGTCACTAACCGATTGTGACCTTGAGAAAGTATACGTGTTCAACTACTAAAATTGCCTTTTAAATAAGTATGTTTCAATATTTGACATTTTAATGGAAAGTTGATAGAGAGATAGCATCTGCAATTTGTAAATATTATGGTAATGGTTACTGTGATCATTATCAGAAATTGTGAACCCTTCATGTATGTTATGATTCTTTTTATTTTTTTATTTTTTTTTATTTTTTATTTTTATTTTTATTTTTTTAGCGACCACTATGTTTATTTCTTGTTGATATGACCACACTAACATAAGCAATGAAATACAATAACAATGCTTTCTTTTTTTTTTTTTTTTTTTTACATTTTGTATACATTGTATATCTATGCCTCTCCCTAAGAAGGGTTAGAGGTATGCCCATCCCCCCGACAATGCTCGCCACATCCCTATGATGTGGGTCTTGCCCCCCCAACCCTGGTGAACACTATTAAATTTTTCAAATTTTTTTTTCTCCACTTGCTCCATAAAGTTTACTTCTAGTTCTGTTTTTTTTTTTTTAATTTTTTGCTTTTATTTCATCATATAATGGGGGTACAAATGTTGTTAGGGTTACATACATTGCCCCGGCCCCCCCCCCCCCCCCCCGGCGGCGGGGCGCGGGGGGGGGGGGGCCCGGGGGGGCCCGGCCGGGCCAGCGGGAGGGGGGGGCCAGGGGGGGGGCC
>CAUYPO010084673.1:0-13482 GCA_963574435.1 Cheirogaleus major | reverse complement strand
AAATTGGTATTAACGGATCAACACCTAAGTGGACATATAGGAATAACATTTGTCGGGTGTTGGGCGGGTGGGAGGGGGGAGGAGGGGATGGGTATATACAAACATAATGAGTGAGATGTGCAACGTTTGGGGGATGGTCATGCTTGAAGCTCTGCCTCGAGGGGGGATGGGGGCATGGGCAATATACATAACTGTAATATTTGTACCCCCATAATATGCTGAAATAAAAAAAAAGAAAGAAAGAAAAAAAAAGTCTTAAATCATGTAGATAAATGTACCTAGGAGAGAGGCATCCTACAAGATACCTAACCAGAACAGCCACGATCATTAAAAACAAGGAAAGTATCAGAATCTGTCACTCCCAAGAGGAGCCTAAGGAGACACGACTATTAAAACACTAAATATAAGGTGATATTCTGTATGGAATCCTGGAGCAGAAAAGGGGCATTAGGTAAAAACAAAGGAAATAAAGGTAAAGTATGGACTTAAGTTAATTGGTGCTAAATTAAGTTTGGCCTAAAGCTGCCGACATACATATTTGAAGTTTGGCCTAAAGGTTTCTCCGTATGTAGAGAACTGCAACCGAACTTGATGTGTAAACAGACTGAAGCCTACTCCTGTAACGAGTAGCCAAGTTTCAGCCAATCACAGGCAGCAGCTGTTCAAGCCCGGTTCCGATAAGACAATCTGACCAATCCTACTGTTTTGTTTGTACCTCACTTCCGTTTTCTGTACCTCACTTACCTTTTCCTGTCAGGAAATGTTACTGGTGTCGCTCAGAACCTGTTCCTGTTGTGGGGGCTGGCCAGTTCGCAAATTGTTCTTTGCTCAATTAAACTCTGTTAAATTTAACTTGTGGAAAGATTTTCTTTTAACCTTGGGGAAAAGCGAACTAAAATGATACGCACCAATATTACGATACACATTGGGGAGGGCAAGAAAGGTTGGCCGCAGAAATGAAGAAAGCAGGACACAATGCTCTGTGGTGTTTAAAAGAAATTCAAGCGGAATCTGAAATGCTGTATTTTTTTTTTTTTCAAACTAACACTGGGAGTTTATGCAATGGGCGTAAATCTAGACAGTAGGCATATTATCATTTTAAATTTTAAATTTATCAGGAAAAGAATGTCAATGTGTTTGTCAAAAGCAGGAAGTGGGTAACGTTTTAAGCTTCGAGCTGTCATCTTTGTACAAATTGAGCTCTGTGGTCTTATATTTCTTAGCAGTGCATCAAGGACGAGAGCAAAGGTGTAGAAGGCGAAGTGGACGGGGCTTCTAGGACACCACTGCTGCTTCCACCAGAGCAATCTGCTCGCATCTGTTTTATAAAATGGGATGACTGTGTAATAAAGGAGGGTGTTCCCCTTGGAATAGAGACTGCTGGTTGTTACCTTTGTTCTTAGGAACATCATCCTTCAATTTTAGTGGGACTTATGGCCACTCAGAATACAATTCACATTGCTCATGCTCCCTTGCAGATACGTGTGGCCATCTGACCACCTAAGTTTCTAGGCAGTGGGATGTAAAGAATGTATCCTTAAAGTAAGGGCTATTCTCTCTCTTGACCTCTCCCGTTTCTTCTGGCTGCCATATGGATATGATGCCTGCAACTTCCAGATTTAGCAAATGCCTTGGACTATGAGTTGACCTGGGAAAGTAAGAAACACATGGTAGAGCAACAACAGAACACGAGAAAGAAAGAAATGTGTGCTCTATTCATGCCACTAGTATTTGGTGTTTTTATTTTTTTGTTTCTTGACACCTAATCTAATTCTAGCAACTCTAAAAAAATATCACTCATTTGTATGCATGAAGTGGGAAAGAACTTGGGACCAAGGGAGGACTTTATCTAATCTCGTGGGCTAGGATTCAGATGTTCTGGACGAGCTGTTTCTGAGACAGGAGAATCATGTCCCAGCTCCCCAGACACTATGGGAAGGACTGCTTTGGGAAAATGGCTATAGATTTTATTATGAAAGAGCAATTTCCTGGAGATCCATTTGATCAGAAGCATAGGTGATCACAGTTCTGCCTAACAAGGTGTGAGAGAAGTTTCTTTTTACTCTCCACATCCAGGTTCTACCACCAGCCAGCAATTCTAGTGTGTACAGGTAGGTTTCTGCTGTGATCTTCACATGGACACACACTGCGTGGCTTTGGGACCCTAGTCTCTATCAGTAACATTGTGTAGGAGCAATAACAACAACAGCAGTGGAGATCTTGGCTCCTGGTAAATACATTAGACTATTCTGGACTTTTTCTTCGTGTGGTGGTTTATGTGTCATAGACTGAATACTCACTTTTAGTGTTCTTGGGCTTATTATGAGAAGGAAGGTCCAAAGAGAAGAGAGACATTTCTATAACAGTAAGATGGGGCTTAGAGTCATTTAATTTGAATATTAAAAGACAGATGACCTTGTTTTGAACCCCTAGATGGTGAAGTGGGACATATCAGTTATGCATGTAAGATTTCATTTAACATAAGGTTTTGCTGCTAAAGTAAGTTTGAAAAATCACTGCCTTATTGTGAATGAAAGCTGAGGATTTTATAGTAAACCAGTTAAAACCCTACAGTTCAAGTCAAATACACAGGGTTTGAATCCCTACTCCCCTACCCACTTTTATCTTCATGGACAACTAATTTATTCTTTCGGAAGCTCCATTGCCTCTTCTGGACAAAGGGGTTAAGTAGCCTAGCTTTCCTATTTTTGTGTACAGACAATATTTTGCACAATAGGTAACTATGTGTGAAGTAGTGAAGGTGAGTTAGTAAGCACATGACCAAAAATGTGTGTACTGAAATAAAATCTTAACCCACCCCAGGTGACTGAATGGATCCACTCTTGGCCAAGGAAATCCCAGAAATACCTGAGTTGCTGGCCATGGGAAGGGAGGTCAGACATGCCTCTTCATGCCCTCCTGCCTTCTTGGGGATATCTTTTGTAACTCATTAACAGGACTAATGCTATACAAGACAAAGCTTAACCACAACTGCAAGTCATTCATTTATTTAACAGATCACTTGAGTCTGGGTGTATGTCCGAGGTTTGTCTCTGATTAACAGACTTCCTTCTCTTAAGTTAAAACATTCCAAGCCTTTAGACAATGCTTCATTTCTTTAACCAATTACAAATCAAATAATCTTTAAACCCACCTATAATCTATAAGCCCACCCTGCCCCCTTAGAGATGTTCCACCTTTTCAGGCCAAATCAATATATACCCTCCATGTACTGACTTAAGGTCTTAATGTATAATTTCTGGCTCCACGAATGTATAAAACCAAACTGTAACCCAGCGACCACAGGCACATTTTCTCAGGACATCTTGAAACCATGTACTCTGGACTAGTCACATATTCGGCTCAGAATAAATCTCCTTGAATTATTTTATAGAGTCTGGGTCTTTTCTGTAACAAGTGATTGTGCAAAAGACATGAACAGAAACTTTTCAAAAGAAGATAGACTAATGGCCAAGAAACATATGAAAACATGCTCAACATCTCTAATCATCAGGGAAATGCAAATCAAAACCACAATGAGATATCACTTAACTCTAGTGAGAATAGCTTTTATCAAAAAGTCCCAAAACAACAAATGTTGGCATGGATGCGGAGAGATAGGAACACTCACACACTGCTGGTGGGACTGCAAACTAGTACAACCTCTATGGAAAGTAGCATGGAGATACCTCAAAGAACTAAAAGTAGAACTACCATTTGATCCAGCACTCCCACCACTGGGTATCTACCTAAAGGAAAAAAAGACATTCTATTATAAAGACATATGCACTCGAATATTTATAGCAGCACAATTTACAATTGCAAAGACATGGAAATAACCCAAGTGCCCATCAGTACATGAGTGAATTAATAAAATGTGATATATGTATACCATGGAGTTCAAATCAGCCATAAAAAGAATGATGAACTACCTATTGTATTATCCTGGATGGAGCTGGAGCCCATTCTTCTAAGTGAAGTATCATAGGAATGGAAAAACAAACACCACATGTACTCACCATAAAATTGGTAATAATTGATCAACTCTAATGTGCACATATGGAAGTAACATTCATAGGGTGTCAGGCAGGTGGGAGGGAGGAGGAGGGTATGCATAAATTCACACCTAACAGATGCAGTGCATGCTTTCTGGGGGATGGGCATGCTTTTTGGGTGGTGCAAAGGCAATTTATGTAACCAAACTATTTGTACCCCCGTAATACTCTGAAATAAAATAAATTAAAAGACAAAACAAGTGATTAGCTGTGAGTGGTACATAGAATAATGATTCCCAGGAGATGTCCATGTCCTATTCCCAGGAACCTGTGAATACATCATTTTACATGGCAAAAAGGACTCATTTACCATAAAGCAGGAGCTAGATCTGTGTATGGAAGGGCTTGAGGCTTATAGAACCTTTCTACCACCAGGACGGTAGAAAGATCCTAAGCCACTATACTTGCAGCACTTGTGGTTGGAATACTCATGCCACCATGTGTGGTATGGCCATTGTTGTTCAAATGGACAGAGGTGTGTACAATAAACTAACACCAACATTAAATTCAAGGAAAGGGACTCAGGAGCAATGACAGTTATTTGAGACATAAGCACTCCCAGGAGAAGGCAAGGAGACATCATGGCATGAAAGGAAACTAAGTCCATCAGTACCACTGTGATCCTTGGCATGACCCACTATCTCTGAGCCTTAGTCTCAGTCCATTTGAAATGAAATTGAACAATGCATATGGCTATAAGGTCCCTACCCAGTCTAACTTTTAAAGCCTCTAAGTGGTAAGAACTCCTTTTTTATTGTCAAAGAGCTCACTTTATTAACATTTCTTTCTTTATGGGTAAACATGTAAAAGGTTTATAACCAAGTTACTTTCCTCTTGATGGGCTTTTTATATGTTTTCTTACTTTCTAAGAAAAGTGCTGCATTTTACCAAACCTTACAATTATAAATACAAACATGAACCACAATCATCTAGACCCATTTGGCCTATTGGACTATTCCCTAAAATATCATAAAAAAATAATTGGTTCTTATTCTTGTCTGTTGTTTCCTCCAATATTTTTTCTTCTCTAGCATTTCATTTGCCACAACTAAGTCAGTCAGTTGGGCAGGAACTGATACACAAGCCCTCTAATCTGTGAGGCACTGAGGTTTCTGACCCACACACCAAAAGCACGGGCTTCTGGGTTATGCTAAAATGAAACTAAGATAAATCCCCAAGCCTATTAATACAGCTAAGAAAATATAGCCACCACAAAAGCCAAATATTTAAATTCTAAAGTACGGAGGGATGATAGAGTCATTATCATTAAAGTGAAATAATTTAAGCTACCTCTTGTTGGATATGTTGATTCATTCTTTCTAGTCTGGCACTCAGTCTGTGAATCAGACCTCCCAGAATAACCTGACTGAGGCAAATGCAACACATTTTAGTTCAATTTTCTCCAATTCAAACACAACTTGCACAATGAGGTGAGCTTCTAACAATTCAAAGGAACAAACCATTAAATTAAAATTCCTAACTCGATTGTTTGAATCACACTGGGTTAAATTTACATCCTCCATAACACGGTGGGAATTCACTCTGTGGGAGATTTTTCTAGCTACATTTTTTTTAAAGCAAACCTTTTCTTTTTTAAAAGGGTGAATTACTTGTCGCTGTACCTTTAACGATAAAAAGAAAGAAATAAAACTGAGCTCCAGGAGAAAACAATGAGGCAATAATTTTGAAATTAAAATACAGCACATGATATATCAATATAATTGTCCTGCGTATGTGAAGATAACTCAGCTTTGATGGTGTTATTTCCTGAGCACGCAAAACCTAATAAAATCTGGAGGGCTGAATTGATGAGAAATTCAGCATTAGAGATTATGAAAAACACATACTAAAATGGCCAAACAAAATTACTGGAAAACAATTTTAGTGGGGAATTATTTATCTAAGTAATGCAGGAAGATTTATAAAGATATCTCAGCATTAAAATAAATTAGTTACTTAAAACACTTAACTTCTTTGACAAAGGAAAACGTGATTATATAACTAGCTGTTTGACCTTGAGCAAGTCAGTCGAATTTCTGTGACTCAGACTTCTTCATGTTTTATTATTCATCCTTAAGGAAACTTTTAGTCCTAAAATTTCTATGAGGATGTGTTTGTGGTGACAGCTTTTTTCCCCCTTGTTTTTTTACCGATCTCATTTCTTCTAAATGAAATCATTGGTTATAAAATAGAAAAGAAGGATTTGGTAGTGACCAGCTCACCAACTGATGATAGAAATGCCAAACTGCAACAGAATCAACCAGTGAAGCATCCAATGATGCCTCTAAGTATTCAAGCAACCATGAAGCATCCAAGGAAAAAAAAAATCATCAAAGTCTTATGTTCAGGACACCAATACAGTCTGACCACTTATTTGCTTGATGTGATCTTGGGCACGTCATTTAACTGTTCTGAGTCTGTTTTCTTTTTCTCAAATATAAAATGGAGATAATAACTGTATCTGCTGCACAGGATTGCTGGGAGACTTAAATGAGATAATGCATATGTAAACCCCAGTGCCTGCCATACAATAAAAGCTCAATAAATATTTCCCATTATTACCATCATCATCATAAATATTACAGATAAGCTCTCAGCTGTGATCACCATTTGGGGAATAAATTTGAAGGAGCCAACGTGAACATTACAATTTAACAATAGATAGGAGAAATTTGGTAGGGGAAATTATTCCATTCTTTCCTTATAAATAATAGAACATTCATTCAAACAAATAAGAACTAATTGCCTTATAAGAAAGCAATGAACCTCGATTGCATAGTTGTAAAAAAGGAATTCACAAGCTGTGGTTCTGCTATGAAGAGAAAAGGTGAAGCGGAAGGAGGATGAAGAATTGTCTTTCTATCTGTTGATGTCTGTCCCTAGGGTTTGAAGTTTTTGAATTATTTCCCAGCTAATTAATTAATCCCTTCTACTTATAAACCCACAAATCAGACCTGATAAAAATTCCAAAGGTTCTTTTTTAATGTCTTAGATTTTTGATAACTGCCACTTTTCCCCCATTCCACTAAGCCCTCTTCCTGGGTTTCTACCAGCTCACCTAGGAGTCAGGAAGGTACAGGTCTTCTTGCTGCTTCTGTCAGAATTTGATGTATACCAAGGAATTTCCCTAGCCTCGACCTGCACTGGGAATTCCTAACCGTAAGTTATTTGAGTGGTGCAAATTTGTTTATCTGACATTAATGACAAAGTTAGTTCATAAGGAGGTTGTAAGTATTAAATAAAATAATAAATTTTAGCAGATAGTTCAGGAGAGGAAGGTGCATAGAGTGGAGGAGGTAGAAGATGCTTAACAGGATAGAGGCTTGGAGACCATGGCTACAGGAGGGACAATGGTCCATAATTTTATTGGACCATGAATGATGTATGTCCTTGTAAAAGGTATCTGTCATGCAATCATGCAATGTAAACTGCTCCCTGCTATGTGTACCTGGTTCAGTGCTGTGCCCACACCCAACTTTGGTACAAATCTCTCATCCATTTCATTTTGCATCATTGATCTTTAGGAGGATAAGGGACCAAAGTGGAATTTGGTGTTGGGATGACAAAGCAATTTCAACAAGTTCAAAGACGGATATTAAAATCAAAACAAAACTAATCCAGTGGAAGAAACTCATTAAAGCCAGAGAGACCTAAGTCTCTAACCCCAAGAATTTGGGGAGAAATCAAGAGGAATCTTTAAGTTTTACCCCCATATGTGGAATGAGAAGTCAGATAAATTTTATATGAATGTAAAAGGACAGGGCTCAGTGGACTGCTAGGTTACAAAGATAAAGTAGTTGGCAAGTACTCACATGCGTAAGCACTCAATAAATACCAGCTCTACTATTGGTGATGGTTTTATTTCTTTTGATTTTTGGGTAATGTTCTAGTTATTTAACATTTGCACCCAATATTTTCCTCATAGTACTTGCCAACATTTGTAACCACATACTTATTTTCATAGATGAATTGACTGTCCTTCTCTAATCTGGTTGTGGTTTTTTTAGAATATACATGCTATATGCTATATGCTATTATACTGCTGTATAAACATTGGCAAACTTATACTATTCAATTCTTCTTTTCACCAGGCACAAAAGCACACCATTTGCCCACAACTGAATCAATCTATGGCTTCCATTACCTTGTTATTTCTTCCTGACTATACTCTGGTCACCTCAAGTAGATTCAGGAAATGCTCTAGCCCCAGAAGAAAAAAAAAATCACAGGCTTCTACCCAAAAGGGAAACTTCTGCAAACGTTGATAAAGTTGCATGAGATGACTACATTAGATAGAGGGAGAAAGACAGGAAGGAAAGAGATTTCATAATCAGAAACCTGCATCAACCTCTAAGTAAGTGAGTTGTTTATCAGTTAGGTTTCTTTATTGCAAGCAACAGAAACCATCTCTGTCTCACTTAGCCAAACAATAAAAATAAAATGGGATAGGAAAATTGTAATTTCTTGGCACATATAACTGAAAAATGTAGTAGTAAAATCTTTGGCATTGTTTGATCTAGAGGCTTCTATGTTTTCATTGTGTCTGGTTTCTCCTCAGCTTTTCATTCTGCCTTTCAAGTGATGGTGTCATTATCTGGCTCTGTATAGTGGCGAGAAGGTTGTCAGGAATTCCAGGACTATATCAACTCTGGTTCAATTCTATTAAAAAAGAAAGCATACATCTTCCTGGACACTCAAGCAAAAGTCCTAGAAAGAACTTTGATTGAACAAGATTGACTGGCTTTTGTCCTAACTCAACCAATCACCATGGCTGAGGAAAATGAGCTATGCTAATTAGCTTAAGCTTAAGTCACAGTACACATGAAGGCCAAAGCCCTGAGAACAGGGAAGAGATTGTTCCCCAAAGGAAAATTAAAAATGTGATAGTTGAAAAATAGTGAATAATAACAATAACAATAGTAATAAAACTAACATTTTATTGGTCCTTTGTGTCTGGCAATTATTCTATGTACTTTATGTATACTAACTCATTTACTCTTTACACGCAGGTATATATGATTATTATCTCATTTTGCAGATGAGTAAATTGGGGCTCAAAGTAGTTAAAAATAACTTGCCCAGAATTACCTAGATAGTTCCTGATAGAGTTGACATTTGAGCCCAGACAGACTGGAGCCAGAATGTCTTCATAACCACTTGAATATACCAAATATGCTATGCCTAGCAAAAAAAAAAAAACAAAACACAAAGTCAGTTATAATTATGTATTTTCCTAGACTCTATGTACTTTTGCTCATTGATTTACCCTGAGACCCTAAGGATAGTATTTGGCATATAGGTACCATTTATTGAGTGAATGAGTTAATAATAAAGAATGAGTGATTGAGGCATAAAATCTATAGCAATGTATCTCAGCAAGTTTTAAACTTCAACTAAATTGTAACCTATTGAAAACAGTCACACCTTGTGCATTTTCTGTGTTTTATCCAAAGGCAAACAGGGTTAAATACACAAAAGGTTTTTTACAATGATAACTTCTTATTATTTGAAAGTCTACCCTGCACAGTAAATTTTACAGATTAATATAATTTAGTCTTTATAACAGGTGTCTCATTGTACAGATGACAAAAACTGATGCTGAATAAGGTTAAGACATTCTCAAGGTCATATGACTAGTAATGAGAGAGCTGATATTAGAACTCTCGTCTCTCTTACCATTGTAAATGTTTTCTTCAATCTTGTTTTCCATTATGCTTCTTCCCTAACCGAGAGCTCTCACTGCAAGAGGGTATCTATAGTGACCATGCATTTCTATACGTATGAGTTCTTGTGTAAATACAACTGTATGTATAAAAGTCCCCAATCCATATATTCAATATTTAAATTTAAAAAGCAAATTTTTAGAACCATATACTGGTGGGAAGAAAGTGTGCATTCTTTTATTACAGTGATAGGAAAAGAAAAGAGGAGTTTTTAAGCAAAGAAGAAATATTCAAAGAAACCAATCTGATACCATGTTGGGAAGGTGAGCAGAAAGCTGTATGAAGTGAGGCATTTCAAAGACAAGCACCCTTTATGGAGAATTATTTGACCTGCCTTAAGTCTCCTAAATTCAAATCTGGAATCTGTCAAGGGTGCTCAAATGTATTTAGCCAGTCAACTGCAATAAAGACAATAAATGGGCTCCAGAACTTTCTATCTGTTACTTAACTCATTGTGAAAAATCTTAGGGTTTTGTTTCTGTATTAGATTACTTGTCAGCCGAATCAAAAGTTCAGGACTAACGGTAAGGAATAAATCAGTAGAGAATGAATGCCTTTCTCTGCAAAGACCCCAATAATATAAAATTACTAGAGCTAGCAAACTTGGGATATACTGAACAACTGAATATATTTATACATTGCAGATGGTGTGGAATGCTGCCAGTGATACCTTGGGGATAACTTAAAGTCTGGTTTTCCTAGGGGCAGAGAGATAAAATAGCCAAAATAGAATCCCTTCAAACTTGAATCAAAGAGATGGAATGAAAATGTAAACTCATTTAAAAATTCTAAGGGCTTATCTACCCTAATATAAACCAAGGGAATAACTCAATACATTCAGAAAAAAAAATATTGTTTCCTATCAAATCATCAGAGTAAAAGGTCTTTACAAAAATAAATAGGCCCACAATGCCACCATACAGACTAAATATCTGAGACTGCATGTTCAAAGGCGAAGTGGAATGGAGAAGAGATGAATCAATTTTTTGTATAATTCACATAAATTATTCTCCATTTAAAGAGATTGGAGGCTTAGAATTAACCACATTGGCAATGTTGATTTAGCTCACAGGACAGTTTAGAATTTAATTTTTATTAGACCCAAAAGGACACTAATTTATTGTATAGCTCAGACAATCCAGGTTCAGAGGGATTAGCTACCTGCTAAGGTCACACTACTAGTTTAGCTATAGAAGAAGAATAAATATCTATGAGGCCTAGCTCCTTATCAATTGTTTTTTCCAACATACTACTTGATTTTATTTCTGTGTCTATTATACTTTCTCTGGACAGCTGCATTCATGAAGACATATCTAAATATAAAACAGAATTTTAGGGATTGAATTTGGTTGCAAGAGAAAATGAAAAATCTGAACTTCCCTAAAATGGGTTAAGACATATTTTATCATCATTTCATCAAGATATCTATTGGACATCTGTGAAGCCAAACTAAATATTTTACCTAGATTTCATTCAGGAACAACTTGGAGCTAATGTTTCCCTAATATTAATCTTACTTGTCTGTATGATAATGTAATAAAACTATTAATTTAATAGGGCAAAAAATTTTCTAAAGTATATATATGTGACTGTATATACATATATGCTATCTTATATATGTACATGTATGTATATAATCTCTTTGATGAGACAATGTTTTCCTTGTCTTTTCCATTCATGACCTCATTGTTATTACAAGGCTTCTTGACATGTTTGGAGTATAATCATTATACATGTTTAATTTCACAAAGATTATGCTCCAGTAAGAAATGTGTTTTATTCTTCCTTTTGTTAGTATAAAGCTTAAATATTCTTTTCATAAGTCTGACTCCTTGTCATCAGATAATCTATTTTAAATGAATTTTCCTTCTCTTGGTTCCAAAATGCAAATCGAGGCAGGAACTCAAGAAAGATTGTTCCCTTGTTTTCAAACTGCCTTTGTCAAGTAAGATGTAGATTTATCCAGCAACACATAAGGGCCTTTAAAAACCCCAGGTCATTTGTTCCGTAAGTCTTCTGATTAAATGCTGACAGTTCAGCTAATGGAAACTACCCTATGGTTTGAATTAGACCGGACAGTCTTCACTCCCTGCCCTAATTTGCAGTTATATCTTCTCTTACGATGGTGTGGTATAAAGTAAGACCTCTGCAACTATGTAAACAGCTTCATCCAGAAGCTGGACACCTGGGCACAACTGTTACTGATAACAGGTAAAGGGATTATGGTTCTGATGCATTGTCAACATCAACGTGAAAAGTCCAGTCAATACCCTGAAGATGGCCAGTGTTAATCTCTTGATATTATCTATTTTCTAATGTCTTTAGTGGTATCACATTTTTTGGGGGGATAGAAATTCCCTTCGTCCTAACAAGTGAAGAGGCCAGAATTAGTAAAACATGGGATTACACAAATGGCCACAATCTCAAAGAATTGCCAGCTCCAGAGTTTGACTCTATTCTGAGGTCTCTAGCTCAGTAGAAAGCAAAATACTTTGCATTTGCAAGTAATAGTTCATCTAAGAAGGTTAATGGAAAGTGGATGAATGGGTCCACACTGTATCCATCATGCCAAATGCTTCTTATATTGATTTGAATTAAAATAATCTCCAGCATTCTCCTTTGATACAGATACAGGGCCACTGGACTGCAACCTTAGACTCAACTCTAAAATCTCCCACTCATGCACTTCCACATTAGTAATGATCAACAAGGACATGGAAACTCTGGAAGTGTTGAGTCCCATATGGGACATACAATCTTTTCCCTACACCAAGGCCCCCACTGAATACTTAGGGTGTTACTAGTGATGGAGCAATCAATAAATGATTGATTTGACCAAAGACTTGAGTAAAGTGAAAGACTCAGCTATTTGTTCACATACTCATTCGTTTATTCAGCAAATATTGATCTGTACCTGGCCTTTTGAAGTTTCTGATCAGAAAAGAAATTATAGGAAAATTCTTGTTGTCAAACTCTCAAATGACTGGTTTGTAACTTTAGAGAGGAGAAGAGCCACAGACTCTGCAGAGAAGTTGTTGAAAGCTATAAATCTTCAAAAACAGCACCACCAACAAAAAGACACCTAAAATCCAGACAAACACACAAATGTTTACATGCTACTTCAAGGGTTTTTAAGTGTTTCTAAAATTTACCCAGGACACATGCTTAAGAACCACTGTTCTAGATCAAAATCCTGCTATGAATTAGTTGCAGGTGGTCCACACCCAGTCTGTGTCACACTTTCCCCATCATCGGCATTCACTTTAACACTGTACCCATCAGTGTTACGGTGGTACAGAATTAAGAGATGAGAACACGGATTTGGATCTCACACACATGTGCATACACAGACACACATGCACACACATCCATTTTCTAAATTTGCCACCAGTTCATCACTCCATTCTGGGACAAAATATACTTTTTCAAAAACTGTAACTATTCAGTAGAAAGAATAGAAGAAGTGTAGTTCTTTTATTTGTATAGGCTAGATAAACACAAATTTTTGTAAGTCAAAAAGGGTTTTAGAGGCTTTTATTTTATTTTATGTTTTTGGAGAAAGCATTTTTTTTTATTTCAGCATATTATGGGGGTACAAATATTACGGTTATGTATATTGCCCATGCCCCCCTCCCCCCTCGAGGCAGAGCCTCAAGCATGACCATCCCCCATACGTTGCACATCTCACTCATTATGTTTGTATA
>CAUYPO010084672.1:0-27977 GCA_963574435.1 Cheirogaleus major | reverse complement strand
TCACCCCTGGTAACCTCTAATTCTTCTCTTTGTATCTATGAATTTGCCTATTCTAAATATCTCATATAAGTGGAATAGTATAATATTTGCCCTTCTGTGTCTGGCTCATTTCACATAGCATGTTTTTAAGGTTCATCTATGCATCTATGTTGTAGGTTTAATTCCATTTTTTTTTTTTTTTTTTTGAGACGAAGTCTCACTCTGTTGGGCTAGAGTGCCGTGGCATCAGCCTAGCTCACAGCAACCTCCAACTCCTGGGCTCAAGCGATCCTCCTGCCTCAGCCTCCCGAGTAGCTGGGACTACAGGCATGTGCCACCATGCCCGGCTAATTTATTTTTTCTTTTTTCTTTCTTTCTTTTCCATTTACATTGTGGTTTTATAATTTTTTTCTATATATTTTTAGTTGGCCAATTAATTTCTTTCTATTTTTAGTAGAGACGGGATCTCGCTCTTGCTCAGGCTGGTCTCAAACTCCTGACCTTGAGCGATCCACCCGCCTCGGCCTCCCAGAGTGCTAGGATTACAGGCGAGCCCAGGAGTTTGAGGTTGCTGTGAGCTAGGTTGACACCATGGCACTCTACCCTAGGCAACAGAGCAAGACTGTCTCAAAAATAAAAAAAAAGAAGAAGGAGAATAGAATTCTGAGCAGGGTCAGGAAGGGATCCTTAAGTTGGCTGCTCCAGTGGCTGTGCTTGAGTTAAGATTGTCACAGCCTGTTAGGAAAGTTGTAAATGTCAGTCTTCCTGTCTGTTAAGGTCTCCCCAGTCTGGACTGGTCAGGTCTGGGTGCTCGGACCAGCCTGCTGTCTTTCCAATCAATTTCCCTAGAAGAAAGAAGGTATAGGAGAAGATGACATTCAGATGAAGTGGTGGAGATACACATACAAAACCTTCCCTTTCCTTCTATTCCATAAGATAGGAGAGATGTTACTGTGTGTGTAAGTGTGCACATTATCATGTGATGAAGGATGAACAGGCGGGTGGGGGATGCTGTTGGGGGTCACAACAGAGAGGGACACCAGGGCTGGCTGAATCCTGTCTGGCTGTGGCCCCTGGAGTCCCTCTAAGCCAGCTTTGTGTCCCCTCCTCCCATCTGCCCTGACCCCTCCCAGGCTGTGGAGAACTTCATCTACTCCTGTGCTGGCTGCTGCGTGGCCACCTACGTCCTGGGCATCTGTGACCGACATAATGACAACATCATGCTGAAGACCACTGGTCACATGTTCCACATCGATTTTGGCCGCTTCCTGGGTCACGCCCAGATGTTTGGCAACATCAAGCGGTAATGATCCCCCGAAGCCAGGATGTGTGCGGAGGGCCGGGAGGGGAGCAGAAATGGTTCAGAGCTGCGCCCCACGCCCAGGATGGAAAGTGCTGGGCCTCGGGGCATGGTCCCTGGGCTGAGCAGCTGTGGAGGAGAGAAGACCAAGAAAGAGGTCAAGTCCTTGCAGAAGAAGGTGGAAACCAGCTGTTCTCCTTCCCTGCTGAGGACTGAGTGAAGGGACATGAGCCCAAACTACAGCAAAAGGGAATGCAATTGGATACCCAGGAAAAAATGTTGCTAGCTCACAGATAAGGAACCAATGAAGGGTATGAAGTATCTGTCTCTGGGGATCTTTTAAGATTAAGGTAGGAAAAAAGGAAAAGAAAACAGTTAGAGCCCCGTCTATCCAGGTCCATACACAGGGTGAGGGATGCGAGAAACCACCCCCGATGCAGCCCACGAGGCGGACTTCCTCCTCCAGCTGACCTTTACCTGTATGTTCCCCTCGGCCCAGGGACCGTGCCCCCTTTGTCTTCACCTCGGACATGGCGTATGTCATCAACGGGGGCGACAAGCCTTCCAGCCGCTTCCATGATTTTGTTGACCTTTGCTGCCAAGCCTACAACCTCATTCGCAAGCACACCCACCTCTTCCTCAACCTTCTGGGCCTGGTGAGGAGCTCCATCCCTTCCGGAACAACTCCTTCTTAATATCTGACACCATCTTTAAGACTTGCTTCAAAGGATTTCTGGAGATTTACTTCTCTTAGCCCCAGTTGAATACCTGCCTGTCCTAGATAAAGGCAGGGACCCAGTATACCTGGGGACAGTGATGTCTGTGCAGGTATCTGACTCCCAACTGGCCCCTCGATTCCTGTGGCCCTGCAGCCACTGCCCACATCTAGCCAATTCCTGTGGCCCATCCAGCCACTCCAGCCATCTGTCTGTCACCCTCTAGAAGGGTTAGGGAGCCTAGCTGTAGAAAATCTTGCCGAGGGTGGAGAAAAAGCAAGAATTCCCTGTTGTTACAGCACTGTCTCTCCTTCTTTCCACTCCTTCCAGATGTTGTCCTGTGGGATCCCTGAGCTCTCAGACCTGGAGGACCTCAAGTACGTGTACGATGCCCTGAGGCCTCAGGACACAGAGGCCAATGCCACTACCTACTTCACTAGGTAACGCCCTGTGCAAAACAGCACTGCACACCCCGGGTGGTCCCCAAGCTGCCTGATTGGCAGGAGCGGGGCTGGGGAAAGAGGAAAGGCTTATTAGTTCAGGTGGTAGAACCTAGAGTTGACAACATGGATCTATGTCCCAGCGTCGCCACTGATTTAGGTAAATCATTTTGCTTTTCTCAGCTTCAGTTTCCTGTCTGCATTTTGATGCTCCACTTTGTGTATAGGGACATTGCCATCACTCTTACCTACGTTCTCAGCAGGTCTCAGTCAAAAACTGTCTGGGCTGTGTATAATACGGCTTTTGGAATAGTTTTTAGCTCTCTTGGTCAGGCCCTTCCCCCTTGCCAAAACATTCAGTTTCCCCTTGTTTGACAGTGTTTTTAGGCATGCTGTGTATGAAAGCAAGGACTCATCTATGTACTAATTCCTATAATTTTGTCAATGGAGATGAGGTCTCCATTATATTTTGCACTCTTTTTGGAACTTAGAGAACTAAATTTTCTCTGTTGGGCCTAATGCTGGCCTTCTCCTTTTGAATTGAAATCTCTAGATTAAAAAGTGCTTAGTGAGGTCCCATCGTACTGAACCTTGAAATTCAGTTTGACAGCATTTCCACAGAGTCCCTAATTCCTTCCTACCTTGGTTGGACTATCTTTGGCTCAGGCGGGCAGCAGCAGGAGGACATGAGACCCTAGGATTCACATGAGTGCATGCGTGAGATAATTGTGTACCAATCGTGTACTCTATGGGGATATTACATAGGGAAAATGGTTTGATCTGAGCTGACTGTTAGTCTCAGGAATCAGAGAATATTCCTTTGGATACCCCTGTCAAGGCAGTGGGAATTTGGGTTCATGGTTATGTCCTTTTCTTCTTATCCTTCTGGACCAACAGGTTGATCGAGTCCAGCCTGGGCAGTGTAGCCACAAAGCTCAATTTTTTCATCCATAACCTGGCTCAGATGAAGTTCACAGGCTCAGACGACCGGCTGACCCTTTCCTTTGCCCCCCGAACGCACACGCTCAAGAGCTCTGGCCGCATCAACGATGTTTTTCTCTTCCGCCACGAGAAGATCTTCCACCCCAACAAGGGCTATGTAAGTGTTTTCTCCAGCCCGACCCCCTCCTGCTCCCCACTGACCCCGGCTCACTGGGGTTCTGGCTGTGTTTTCAGACTCGCACGGTGGGCACTGGAGTTGACTGAGCCTCCTGTGCTGGGAGCAGTCCCGGACCACTTCCCTCTCCCTTGCTCAAGTGACCTGCCTGGAATCAGGGTGCTGAATAGGATGGTTATTCCCGCTGAGTCAAGGGTCCTGTGGAACAGGCGCAGGGAACCTTTGCTTTTAGATTCCTGCATATGTGCTAGCTGTCATCATGGTCTCCATTGGAGGAGTGACCCTTGCCCTCTTCCTTCTGGAAAGTGCCCCTCCCCCCAACACGCATGCACTTCTGTTCCCTTACCTGCCCCCTTCGTGGGGTGCAGAGGGCTCGGCAGGGATTCGCTAAGATTTGGGCCTTTGCAGATATACCTGGTAAAGGTGATACGAGAGAATGCTCACGAGGCCACTTACATCCAGCGGACGTTTGAGGAGTTCCAGGAATTGCACAATAAGCTGCGGCTGCTCTTCCCGTCCTCACTCTTGCCCAGGTAGCTGCCGCCTTTCCTCTCTGCACAGAGGGATCAGGGGGAGGGAGAAGGAGTTAGTGATGGCAGGTGGACAGGACTGCAGGGCCAGAAAGGACTCTGAAGATCTGCCGGCTTTACTGGGCCTGGCACTGCGTTTGAGAACAAGCGCTCCCCCTGCTGGCCAGCCTGCCCGGACACCCACGTGCTCTTAGTTCCGCCGGGACGCTAAGCCTGAGCCCACCTGCCCGAAGGCAGGTACACTGGGTCTAAAGGCAGGGCTAGTGACTGAGTCTGAAGATGTTTCAGGGTGAGTTACACCGTTTTTCAAATGGATAAGCAACATGTGGTATAAACATACAATGGAGTATTATCCAGCATTAAAACGGAAGGAAATTCTGACACATGCTACATACCACATGGATAAACCTTGAGGACATTATGCTAAATGAACTATGCCAGTCACCAGAAGACAAAAACTGCATGATTTCACTCATCTGAGTTACCTAGCGTAACTCTATCAGATTCATAGAGACTGAAAGTAGAGCAGCAGAGGCCGGGGCGTGGGGGAAGGGAGGTGTCGTCGTTTGAAGAGTGGAGTTTCAGTTTTGCAAGGTGCAAAGAGCGGTGATGGCACATAACAGTGTGAAAGTAGTTGATGGCACAGAACTGCACACCTAAAAGTGGTTAAGATGGTAACGTTTATATTATGGGTATTTTAGCACAGTTTTTTTAAGAATGAATTTCTCCAATGAATGTTTACATCGGGTGAGAGCAACTGGGTGCTCCAAAGCTCCCTGCTGCCCAGCATTCGGGTCTCCCCTCTGGGGTCCGTGGAACTGGGCAGGGAGAGGTGCCCAGAGTGAGCAGACCCGGGCACCGGCCAGGGAGCCAGGAGGAGTCGGGTGGTGAGGGTCCTGGGGAAGGGAGGCTGACGGGGGTCAGGTGGCCTGGATTGCAAATGACACATGACAAAGTCTGTGGCCTCTATTTTCTGTCCCCATCTTCCCTCCTGCGTGCCGCTGCCCACCTGCCGTGCCAGCTTTCCCAGTCGCTTCGTGATCGGCCGCTCCCGGGGAGAGGCGGTGGCCGAGCGGCGGAGGGATGAGTTGAACGGCTACATCTGGCACTTGGTCCACGCAGCCCCCGAGGTGGCCGAGGTGGGTGGGCTCTTCTCTGCTCCTGGCCGTCTCGGCCGCTGGTGGGGGTCGGGGTGGGGGCGGGAGGCAGGGGAGTCGGGGAGGGGAGTTGGCTGCCCCGGGTCTGCTGGCATAATGACCAGTGCTCAGGTGTGCAGAGGACAGGAGGAGGTGGCGCCGTAGTGGTTTGGCCTCAAGGGTCATGCACGGAAACACAATCAAACAGAAACGCGAATGTGCCCGGGCACACGGAGAGATACTGACCAGTGAGATGTGACCCCAGAGTGATCAGAGTGACCGGAACCTGAAGAGGGAAGGGGTTTCTGCTTGAGGAAAGGAGGTTTTTGAACAGGTTCAATGTGTGTATCCACCTAGATTTTTTTAAAAAACATACTGTGTTATAATGGCCCTAATATAGTCGTAGGTAATCCTATTACAAATCACCTGACTCCATTTTCCATGGTGCCTTCCTATTTCTTCAGATACAAGCATGATTTTTATGGTTTTAGAGTGGTCACAGTTTAAATACAATTCTATATTCTGACTTTTTTCCCTTAATATTTGTAGTAAGCACATGCCATAACTTTAAATATCTGTACCAAATTAGTACATTGACGTGCGGTGCCAGAATCTCCCTAACCACTTGCTTTTGGAAAGCTATTTAGAGTCTGTCCATTTTTTCCACTATTAATGTTCAAGTGGGTATTTTCACACATTTAGGTTTTTGTTTTGTTTTGTTTTCTTTCCCCCTATTTAGTTAGAAAACGTTCTCAAGAATGGAATTCAAGCTCTGTGTCCAAGGCTGGCTCGTGCATTTCTCAGTGCTTGAGTAGTGTGTGTGTGTGTGTGTGTGTGTGTGTGTGTGTGTTGATAGGGGAGGCATTTGTGGGAAAGAATAGACTGATGTGACCTCGTTTTGTTTTTTCTTTTTAAAAAACCTTTTAGTATGAAAACTTTTAAACAGAAAAGCAGAGAAACAATATTATGAGTGCCTATATACATCCATCACCTAAATGGTTCATGTTTTGCCATATTTGCTTCATCTATTTTTTATGAAGTGTTTCAAAGTAAATTACAGTCATCATGCTATTTGTACCCCTGAATACTCGCTATGCATCTCGAAAAATAAGGACATATTCTTTTGTAACTGCAGTGTTATTATATCGTTCAGTCCACAGGCCAAATTCAAAATTATCCTATCGTCCCCCAAATTCGTTTTATAGTTGGTTTGTTGGAGACATGATCCGAACAAGAACTGGATGTTATGTCTGGTTGTTATATTTCACAAGTCTCTTTTAATCTGGAACTGTCCTTTCCTTTTTGTATCAGTCCATTGTCTTATTGAAGAATGGCCCTGTTTTCTGATTCCATTCCAGTGTGACTTGGTGTACACCTTCTTCCACCCTCTGCCTCGGGATGAGAAGGCTTCGGGCACCAGTCCAGCTCCTAAATCCTTAGGTACAGTACCCTCTCTGAGACATTCCTGCCAACCCCTCTGAACTACCCCAAGGCTAATTTCCTGCTTCTACCAGTTTCAGTTCTTGATTTGTCCTGTTCTTTTTCTTACTGTCCAGGGAATCTGGTCTCCCACTCAGGCTGTGGGGTCTATGGCTCCTTCCCTGGCTTCCCCACAGGGTGGATATCCAGGTGGTGATTTCACTCTGAGATTGTGTAGACCATCCTAACCCAACTCTAAATCATGTTCCAGACCCCTCTTGTGTAGGTCCCCTGAATGTCCAGAACCTGATGTGGAGAGACTGGACTAAGGGGGTTCAGAAAGAAATCAAAAACAGCTGCCTGACACCAGACGGGCATGGCTGGCCTCTTCACCTTTCTTGGTTTTCTTTATCCCTACAGATGGCACATGGGCCCGGCCTGTTGGGAAGGTGGGAGGGGAGGTGAAGCTGTCCATCTCCTACAAAAACAATAAACTCTTCATCATGGTGATGCACATTCGGGGCTTGGTAAGTGTGTGCACGCGCAGCCCTCGTTTGGTTTTTTTTTATCTTTCTTGTGCTACTTTTTGATTGCTCACATCTTGTCTGCCCCATGTCATGAGAGTAACCACAAAGATTTACTGAGCATCTGCCATGGACCCACTACCATGCCAGGCCTATAGTGTGACCGGGCTGTACAAGATACGGCTTCTTACTAGCTATGATCTTAGGCAAGTACCCTAATTACTCTGAGCCTTGGCATAATACAGACAATGTTAGTGCCTACCTCATAAGGTTGTTATGGGGATTAAATGAGATAATGCATGTAGATCACTTAACACCATGCCCGGTATTTTTATTATTATGGTAATACTAATTATTATATAATACTAATAAGGGAGAGGCTCAAGGGGCTTATTACCTGGATATAATTATATGGCAGCCACATGACATTCTTTCAGCATGATCAAGGCAGTATATAATTACTAAATTTTAGGTACGGATTCTAAGAATATGGTGAACAGAAGAAGGACACTTTTATTGAGTACTTGCTGTGTGCTACACCGTGTGTTGGTGTAGGCTGGGGCAGAGGGACACAGCAAGAGGAGTATGAGCTTTGGAGTCAGAGAGACTTTGACTTCACTCTCACACCATCATTCATTCATTCATTCATTCAACAAATGTTCATCATCAAGTGCCTACCTTATGCCAGGAACTGATACATTAGCTCTGGATACAGGAGAAAACAACAAATCCCTGCCTTCAGGGAGCTTACATTCTAGCTGGAAAAGGCAGACAGACAGATTGATAAAATAGAGCACGGAAGATGGTGGTGAGAATTATGGCATGAGATAAAGCAGAGGAGAGGAGTGGCAGTTTGCATAGAGTGGTCAGGGAAGGCCTCACTGACGAGGAGGTGTCTTAGCGAAGACGGACAGAGGTAGTAGTGCGGGCAGGCACGTATGTGCATCTGAGGGCGGATTGTTCTGGGCAGAGGGAGCAGTTAGATCCCAAAGCCTGGAGTTGAGAGCCTGCCTGGGGTGTGTTAGAAACTGCAAGGGACCAGAGGCTGAAGCTGATGGAGTACAGGCGAGAGGAGCAGGTGATGAGGTTGGAGAGGGCATGGTAGACCAGAGCCTGGACTCACAGTGAGGACTCTGGTTTTTCCCTGAATGAGACGGGTTTTGAGCAGAGGTGTGACATGATCTGAGTTAAGTTTTAAAAGGATCAGGCTGGGTGAATCACTAGTTGGCTGACCTTGAGCCAGTAGCTTAATCTCTCTGACTCAAGTCTCCACCTCTTATGGGTTAAGTGGACCGAATGATAAAACAGACACAGACAGTGGGCGTGGCAGGAGGATGCCTAGGGACATGATGGTTCACTCAAAACAGACCACATATGGGATGCCCTGAGCATTTGGGTAAGAAGGATAGACTCGATGTAACAGGCAAGCCACTTGCTGTTTTTGGAGGACACTAACGTCATCACAGTAGATATTTCTATCAGAATGGAGCGAGCTGGGAAGCAGACACGCAGATGAGGTGTGCGTTGCAGAAAGCCAGGTGTGGGAGATGAGCGTGTGGGGAACAGGGTGTGATCACAGGGATGGTGGTAAAGAGACAGGTAGAAGGATCTTCATCTTTTCTGGGTTTTACTCTGTCGTAGCAACTGCTGCAGGATGGGAACGACCCTGACCCCTATGTGAAGATTTACCTCCTTCCTGACCCTCAGAAAACCACTAAGAGGAAAACCAAAGTGGCCCGGAAAACCTGCAATCCTACCTACAACGAGATGGTGCGTGGGGAAATGGTGGGGTAGAGCAGGGGTGGGCAGACTGGGTGTTTTTGCAGATAAAGTTGTATTGCAACGTGGCCATACTTACTTAGGTGTTGTCTGTGGCTGCTTTCAAGTTGCAATGGCCGAATTGAGTAGCTGTGACATAGTAAAAATTGTTAGGCTTTCCTTTTTTTTTTTTTGAGACAGAGTCTTGCTCTGTCGCCCGGGCTAGAGTGCCGTGGAGTCAGCTTAGCTCACAGCAACCTCAAACTCCTGGGCTCAAGTGATCCTTCTGCCTCACCTCCCGAGTAGCTGGGACTGCAGGCATGTGCCACCATGCCCGGCTAATTTTTTCTATTTTTAGTTGTTTGGCTAATTTCTTTCTATTTATAGTAGAGACGGTCTCGCTCTTGCTCAGGCTGGTCTTGAACTGCTGAGCTCAAGCAATCCTCCCGCCTTGGCCTCCCAGAGTGCTAGGATTACAGGCGTGAGCCACCACGCCTGGCCGAAATTGTTAGGCTTTCTAAGCCACGTAGCCTATCTGTCTCTTTAACATAAAAGGTTTGCCAGCACCTAGGGTTGGGGTTCCCCAGCTGGGGCCTGGGCCCTGTCCTGTGGGAAGGAGGAGCCCATTGTCCTACGCTGAACACGAGCAGTGGCTGCAATAAAAAGCCACACCTGCTTGAACTCTGAGCAGAGAACAGAGTTCACGGAGGCTGGCCTTGGATTCTGTTTACTCTCTGTGTCCCTTGGACTCTGTAGGGACGGGGAGATAAAACGGTGATGGCCTCAGCTGGATCAAACCAGGACAGACTTTAGTTTAGCATCTCCCCCTTTCACGTTCCATGCGGCGTCTTCCCGTTCCCGCACTCACGCTCCGCTCTCTTTCCGATCCGCGTGTGCAGCTGGTGTATGACGGCGTCCCCAAGGGGGACCTGCAGCAGCGGGAGCTGCAGCTCAGCGTGCTGAGCGAGCAAGGCTTCTGGGAGAACGTCCTGCTCGGCGAGGTGCACATCCGCCTGCGGGAGCTGGACCTGGCCCAGGAGAAGACCGGCTGGTTCGCTCTGGGATCTCGAAGCCATGGGACCTTGTGAGCCCGGCAGCGGCGCCACTGCCTAAGGACCCCAGGCTGGTGGTGGGGGCTGGGGACAGGACGCTTCCTTTCCTTGGGAAAGGGCAGGGCCCTGGCCGGCCTCCCCCTTGGTCCAGATGCAGCTGGCCTCCACGGCAGGAGGCAGGGAGAGTAAGACGCTCTCTGCTGTCCCTTCCTCTGCAGACTGACCAAGGGCGCTGGTCACGAGCAGCCCCGGGAGGCCGTGAGGCCGCAGCAAAGTTTTACGTTTACCTTGTGTCAAGGGAGCAACGCCTGGTGTGGGGTGTGTGCGGGGCTGTATGGAGTAGCGTCGTGGGGGAGGGCGGGTGGATACCTTTATTTTTATTTTTAAAAAATGAAATAGTAATGTTGTCCTAACTGGGACAGGAAGCTTTGCGAGAAGGGACATACATATGCCTCAGAAGGCAAGAGAGGATGACTGTTTGGACTTTTTGTATGATTAAGGTTCTTATTGGACTTTTCCCTAGGTGTATTTGGTTTTTGTTTTCTAGCTATAGGAATTATTTGGGGAGGGGCCCAGCGAGTCCTTTCTGAGGGCAGGTCGAGGAGGGGCAGGGAGGGCTGCCCGTGCCAGACCGAGGCCTGTGCCGCTGGGCCTTTCTGAGTTTGCCTCCAAAGGAGAGCGACGTGATACCTACGTGTGTAAGGAAGGGCCTTCCGTGTGGGGGTTCTGCCAAGGACCTGTATTCAGGGACCCGTGCTCTTTTGGGGGGAGTTTTCCTCTTGTCTTCCCCGACTTTATTAGGACGCCCTGATACCGCCTTCCACCCCTCCCCCCTCCATTCTCCCGTCCTTCTGGGGCTCATCTGGTCCCAGTGAATACGCTGGGGTGCTCCCCCGCAGGCCCCTCCCTTCGTTTTTCTCTGGTGGGACAAAATGCTGCCTCGGTCCTTAGATCTAGTTTTACCCAAGGGCACCTGGCCTTGGGGAGGGTGGGGGGGGCCCAGGCTGCACGTGCCAGTGTGGCCGCCTGCCCTGTAGTTTCTGGAAAGCGTTCCCCACCACCCCCTCTTCTTTTGTGCTGCTTCTCTCCCAAACTCCATTGCTGTCACACTTTTTATAAGACTTTTCCTCATTCTGTGGGGCCATAAACCTACTTAGTGTGGAGCCAAAGGGATGCCCTGTCTGAAGGAAAGGGGTCTGGGGAGGGAGAATCCATCAGAACTATTGGGTTTTCCAGTGATTCTCTTTGGTCAGGAGGAAGACCTGTGAGAGCGGCAACTGTTCCCCTAGAGCTGAGCTCAGGAGCCGGAAAGGAGAGACTGAGTCTCTTATCTCTTTTTTTTTTTTGAGACAGAATCTCACTCTGTTGCCCAGGCTAGAGTGCCGTGGAGTCAGCCTAACTCACAGCAACCTCAAACTCCTGGGCTTGGGCGATCCTTCTGCCTCAGCCTCCCGAGTAACTGAGACTACAGGCATGCGCCACCATGCCCAGCTAATTTTTTTCTATATATTTTTAGTTGGCCAATTCATTTTCTTTCTATTTTTAGTAGAGACGAGGTCTCGCTCTTGCTCAGGCTGGTCTCGAACTCCTGACCTTGAGCTATCCACCCGCCTCGGCCTCCCAGAATGCTAGGATTACAGACGTGAGCCACTGCGCCCCGGCCCCAGGTGGATTTTAAATTTGCTCTTTTGTGTTCCACTCCAAAAGGTTGTCTTCCTTGAAAAAAAAAAGAGGGAAGCACTTTGAATTCGATATTAACTTTTTTAAAACCAGAATTGGCTGGATGTGTCCTGTGATTGGGGAAAGGAATAAAACGAAGACGTTTCATAAACTGTCCCCCGCCCCCAGCTCCCTCCCCAGTTCCAAGGATCAGAAACCCCTGTTTTGCTGACTCATTCCATACCTGGAGAAAGAAGCTCTACTGATTGACGCACTACGGGGCATCAAGGAAGTTTAGATTTTTCTTTTAAGTTAAAAATGCCAAGGATAAGGCTGGCTGCTGTGGGAAGGGGTTGGAGGCGCGGGGAACGGGTGGTGAGACTTTTCCAGATGGTTGGACCATAGATGGGTTACTGGCTTTTTGCCTGTAGCTCATTTTATTTTGACCCTCTATGCTCCTGATTAAAAGAGATCTGTGTACTGTTTACTTCCCACTTCCCAGACTCCCTTGTGTCTCCTACTTTCTCTGGAATTGTATTTTCTAATAAATGACATTTGAGAAAAAAAAGGAAAGTGTCATTTTATTTAAAAAAAATTTTTTTATTTCAAAATATTAAAACATAAAATGTTTTTGTTACTTGGACACACTGTATACTGTTGCAGTTGGGGCTTTCAGTGTGCCTGTCATCTGGACAGTGTTCAAGGTACCCGACAGGTAAGTTTTTATCCCTCACCCCCTTCCCATCCTCCTCCCTTCTTAGTTTCCAATGTCCTAATGTCCTTTTTGTCTCTTTGTGCCTGTGTGTACCCATTTTAGCTCCCAATGAGGGATGCTTCCCGGGCAGTGCACTGGACCCTGTACTAGGCACTGTATTGGGGGCGGGGAGGAGGTTACAAAGATAAATGAAGGCAGTTTCTGCATTTAAGAAGTTTGGGGGCCAGGCATGGTGGCTCACACCTGTAATCCTAGCACTTTGGGAGGCTGAGACAGGAGGATCGCTTGAGCCCAGGAGTTTGAGGTTGCTGTGAGCTAGGATGACGCCATGGCACTTTACCCAGGGCAACAGAGTAAGAGCCTGTCTCCAAAAAAAAAAAAAAAAAAAAGTTTGCTACCTAGTGATATTTAACCAACAACATTTTATAAGAGAAAAACTCTTTTGAGGTGCTGCACAACTATCGAGCCATCAGAGCATAACCCTAGCCCAGAATTAAACCCCCAAATGGAAGATGGAAGCGATGTGACCTTCATTCAAACATTTTACCCACAAGTTTTCAAAACTCTCCAGTGGGGAGTCAGATTTCATGCTAGGGAATTTTGTAGGGCTTTCAAGGGACTTTTCAGTAGTAAACAGTAGGAAATGTTATCCACTGTATTTCTAAGTGGTTTTGAGGTGTCATTGCAATTCTGGACAAGTCCCTATGGACTTTTTAAAAGTTGGAACTTGAATCTGGCAAGAGTCTTAGTTAAGGAAATTTCTTGGCCAAATGGGGTAGAAATCCGAAGCCCCCTGAGGGAGTGGGAATGAGAGAGCTGGGGCACGGGGAAGAGGGGTTGCCTGGGGAGAAGGGAAACAAAAGATGCCCAGGAGGCCTGGTTCTCTGAGTTCAAAAAGAGGTGGCAAAAATGAAGTAGCCAACTTGCTGGGATTTGGAGGCAAAGATGGGATTGCATTTGAAAGGTCAAGAGCGAGGCAGCATTTTAAGTTGGGAGGGAATGTTCTGGTGGCTGGGACTTGTCTGAGGGGTCGGATCAATTTGACACTGATGGCCTACTGTGGGCCATGACAAAGGTGTGGATCTTGTCTTCAAGGAACTCACAGTCTAGCAAGGGAGGCAGACACGGCAACATAACAGTGCGGTGTGGCACGGACAAGGTGGGGGAGTGGAAGGGAGGGGAGGGCAGAGTGGGTTTCAGAGGAGGTATTGGAACTGGGTTTTGAAGTCAATCAGAATTCCAGATTTTATCCTTAGTGTCATGGGGACACCGTTAGAGGGTCTTGGGAAAGGAACTGCAATGCTCCAATTTTGTTTTAAGAGATCATTCTGGCTGCTATTTGAAGCAGAAGAGAAGGCTATTGCAGTAGTCTAGGAGGGAAATGATGGTGGCGGTGGTCAAATTCTGGGTGATATATTTTGAAGGTAGAGCTGACAGAATTTGCTGATGGACTGCATACGGCGTTGAGGGAAAGAGGAGCTGAGGATGGCTCCTAAGTTTGGGGCCTCAGCTTTGGGTGAAGTACTATGGAGGTGTTACTGGGATGGGGAAGGTGGGTTCAGTGGATGTGAATCAAGACTTCTGTTTTGATCATGATAAGTTTGAGATGTCTGATAGACTCCCAGGTGGAGGAGTAGTAGAATGGAATCTGAAGCCCAAGGGAGAGGTCAGTCTAGAAGATTAGGTATGGAAGTCATCAGCATTTAGGTGGCATTTAAGGCCATGGAACTGGATGAGATCACCTAGGTTACAGAGGCTAGAAAAACAGATGTGGTGGGTCGAGGCAACATTTAGAGGAGGAGCAGCCACTGAAATTACTATAGGAAAAGCAGATGCGTGTGTCTTGGGGACCTAAAGAAGGATGGTCAGTTTCCCAGGGCTGCCATAACAAATATCACAGATCCAGCGGCTTAAACAACAGATACTTATTTTCTCGCAGTTGTGGAGGTTGGAAGCCCAAGATCAAGGGGTCGGTAGGGCTGGTTCCTTCTGGGGGCTGTGAGGGAGAATCTGTTCCATGTTTCCTCCTAGCTTCTAGGTTTGCTGGCAATCTTTGGCATTCCTTGGCCTACACATGCATTGCCCCAGTCTCTGCCTTCACATTCACATGGCATTCTCCTTGCGTGTTGCATGTGTCTATGTCCAAGTTTCCCCTTTTCATAAGGACACTGTCATATTGGATTAGGGCACACCCTAACGACCTCATCTTCAATTTGATCATTTGCAAAGAAACTATTTCCAAATAAGGTCAAATTCCCAGGTACTAGGGGTTAGGATTTCAACATGGTTTTTTTTTGGGGGGGCGGGGGCACAATTCAACCCCTAACAGTCAAGAGAAGTGGATATGCCAAAACGTTCTTGGCGACCTTGGGTGGCTTGTGGGGGTGAAAGCCACATTGCAGTGGGCCGAGGGGAGAACAGGTGAGGCCCATGAGCACAGACAATCGTGAGAGATTTTGCTGTGGTAGTGCAGAAACTTGGAGGGGTATATATTGGGGAGGGTTTTTTATTTTTTAATATAGGCGCTGTTAAACTATGTTAAAGTGAACGCTCTGTGAGAGAGAAACTGGTATGTTAGTGGAAAGAATGGATAAGAGGCCAGAACTCCTTGAGTAGAAATGAAGGCATAGGATCTAGGAAGCTTCTTGGCTCATGATTGAAGGTAGAGGACGGGGGTCCAGACGCAGGTGGATTTGGTGGGGGAAGATGAAGGGGTTATGTCCAGCTGAATGAAGCATGAGGCGTCATAAGCTGAGAGTGTGTGTTCATGGGGAATGCTGGGAATCTGAAACAGCATCGTGCAACAGTCTTGTCAGAGAAACCAAGCTACTGGGGAACTGCGGTAGGAGAGCCTGGCATTGGTGAGATCTGTGATCACAAGTGTGAAGTGAGTCAGTCAGCATGGCTGAGTGATTTTTCTGGAGGAATGATTAGCTGCAAGGGTGTGGGCACAGAATGAGTGGGTAGCTGGGTTTAACTAGAGTGGGGATTTTGCCAGAGAAGAGTGTTGGAGTAGAAGGGCAAGGGGGTGGTTTTAATATTGGATCATAGGCCGGGCACGGTGGCTCACGCCTGTAATCCTAGCTCTCTGGGAGGCCGAGGCGGGTGGATTGCTCAAGGTCAGGAGTTCAAAACCAGCCTGATCAAGAGCGAGACCCCATCTCTACTAAAAATAGAAATAAATTAATTGGCCAACTAAAAAAATATATATATATAAAAAGATTAGCCGGGCATGGTGGCGCATGTCTGTAGTCCCAGCTACTCGGGAGGCTGAGGCAGAAGGATTGCTTGAGCCCAGGAGTCTGAGGTTGCTGTGAGCGAGGCTGACACCACGGCACTCACTCTAGCCTGGGCAACAGAGTTAGACTCTGTCTAAAAAAAAAAAAAAAAAAAAAAAAAGCTATATTATATATCCTTTACCTCAGGCCTGGCAAAATCTTTATATATTAATATATATATTTTTAATATATTTTTATTGCCAGTCAATTAGCAGTGGGGGGTTGTATACCAACTTTAATGGCACTACTGTTAATAAGTTCTGATGTGGCAGTGTCTTTTAAAATAAACATAATTAATTGAGGTTTTAATTCTCTTCTGCCAAAGTGCCAGTCAGCCTGCCAGCTGAAGGACTTTTGTCTTCCCCAGACTGCAGGCAGCCATGGCAACAAGTTATCACTGTATACAGAGCCGTCCTCCCCCACCCTCTAGCTGCTAGCAGGCTTGGGAAGGCTGGTTCATGCTTTATTTTCCAGCTGAGACTGACAAGGCAAAGTCACATGGTCTCATAACTGGCTTCCAAATACTGTATGATTGCACTTTTTTTTTTTTCTCTCTCTAGAACAACTTCCAAGGTAAGGAAGAATAAAAATTATGTATCCAATGACTAGATGGAGAAGGGGAGACTCATTCAGGAAAGTTTCAATAAATTGTTTTCAGGGGTATGTGGTGTCAGACAGTGACAAAGTTGAGAGTAGAATGCAAGAGGCTTGGTTTTCAAGGAAGATACTATTATTTTAAAGTAGTATTTCTCTTCCATTCATTCAACAAACATTTAATGGGCACCTATTATGTGCCAGTCAATATACTACACCAGTGGTTCTTACTTTTTGGTCTCAGGACCCCATTACACTCTTAAAAATTATTGAGGACCCCAAAGAACTTTTGTTTATGTGGGTTATATCTATTCACATTTACTGTTTTAGAATTCGCTTGAGCCCAAAGAGTTTGAAGCTGTAGTGCACTGTGATTACATCTGTGAATAGCCACTGCACTCCAGCCTGGGCAACATAGTGAGACTCCATCTCTGAAAAATAAATACATTAATTAAACTTATTTAAAAATAATAAACTCATTACATGTTAACATAAGTAATATTTTTTAATGAAAAGTTGCTTTTCAAAACAAAGCTTAGTGAGAAGAGTGGCATTGTCTTACCTTTTTTCAAAAGTCTTTAGTATCTGGCTTAATATAAAACAGCTGGAATCGCATATCTATCTGCTTTTGCATGAATTCTGTTGCCAGATCACGCACCATGTATCCTCTAGAAAACTTCACTGTACACTCATGAGGAAATGAGTTAGAAAGGAAAATAAAAACTTAGACTTACTGTGAATGTATTTTTTACTTTAAGGACCCTCTGAACAGGTTCAAAACATGATCCTCAGGGGTACTCAGACTATACTTTGGGAACCACTATGCTAGGTATTGCGATACAGTCCTCGAGGAGCTCAGGGACCCGCAGGAGAGAACATTTACAGGTATATATAGCGCAATGTGTTAAGTGCTCTAATAGAGTATAATAATATAAGTGCTGGGAGGGATCCATTAATTCTGACTGAGAAAGTCAGCAAAGGCTTCAGGGAGCAATTGACATTTGAGTTTGACCTTGAAGCATGAGAAGATATACGTATACAGGAAAGGTGAGGGTTTTCCTGGCCCAGAAACAGCATCAGTAAAGGCATGAAACAAGGAGCACTGATGAATCCAATGTTCCTAAAGTACAACATGCATGAAGAGAAGTGACGGAAGAAGAGGCTGGACAAGTATAATGGGAGGACAGACTGAATAAAGCCTTTATTCTGCAGACAATGAGAAACAATTGGAGATTGTAAAGTAGAACAACACAAGAATATTAGCTAATCTTTGTGCTCCTGCTCTGTCTAGGGGAGGCACTTTATTAGGAATTTTAGTTCTCTTACCATTAAAAGAGGAACTATTAGCCTCACTTTACAAATGAAGAAATTCAGGCTTCCAGTAATTAATTTGCATACTTGGATCTCTCTTGTATTATGAAACTGACTCCTATTATTAATACATTTTTCTGAAGTTCTTAGGATTGAGAAATGAGATATTTCCAGAGATGTGGATAATAAGATAATAAAGGGGAAACAACAGAAACTGAGGATCTCTTGGCTTCTTAGAAGTGGCTTGCCACACATGGTGTCAGGTGTGTGTAGTCCCAGCTACTTGGGAGGCTGAGACAGAGGGTCACTTGGGGCCAGGGGTTGGAGGCCAGCCTGGGCAACACAGTCAGACCCTGTCTTGGTAAAAAAAGAAGCCGCTGTTCCTTGAACAGGCCTAATAAAGCAGGAAGATCAGCTGGTTTCCCCCGGGGTCCCCAAAGATCTTTCTGCTGTCCCTCATGCTCAAAACTGCTACCCTCCATGTGCAATAAATACTTGACTTCAGGAGTATCAATTAAAAAGTTTTAGCAGAAATAAGGAAATAGGGGTGGGGCTGGTGGTGCAATGGATAAAGCGTCTGAATATGGATCAGAAATAAGGAAATGAACTAAGATCAAACTCACAAGAGAGAATCAAACACAGCAATTAAAATTACCAGCCAATTTTTTTTCAAAGGATAATAATAGTCTGTGCTTCCTTCTTGGGTGTTGTACCCTGTTGTTCTGTTTGCTCAGGAAGCAAATATGAATTGAATGTGTTGCCTGCTGGGAAGCATAAAAGAGAGTAAACAGTTTGGGGGACTTTTCTCCTCTGTGACTTCAGCTTGCCCCACAGTGATAGTCTAATAGGGAGGCACCACTGTGGGGTATGTATGTCAACTGAATGCTGTAAGACCTCAAACCTAGAACCCAGGCAACTCTAAATACTGATTAGAAACTCTGAAGCAGAGAGGGTGGGAATGGATAAGAATGATTCATTTTTCACTTAAGATTTTTTCTTTTGGGGGTGGGGGGGCCGGGCACCTGTAATCCTAGCACTCTGAGAGGCCAAGCAGGGATGACTGCTTGAGCTCAGGAGTTCAACAGCAGCCTGAGCGAGAGCGAGACTCCCTCCCTACTAAAAAATTAGAAAAATTAGCCGGGCGTGGTGGCGATCTATTGTGGTTTTAGCTTCTCCAGAGGCTGAGGCAGGAGGATCACTTGACCCCAGGAGTTTGAGGTTGCAGTGAGCTATGATGACACCGCTGCATTCTAGCCGGGGAGACAGAGAGATACTCTGTCTCAAAAAAAGAAAAAAAAAAAAGAGATTTTTTCATTCCTATTGTTATTCACTCCAGATGATTTGTCTTAACACCAGACGTGTGTTTGCACAACATTTTGCAATTCGTATCAACTAAGATCTCGGGTTTATGGTCTACTGTGGTTTACTAAGGTAAGTGTACAGTGAGTGGACCCTATCCCCGAGTTCGCATTCGGGGAGTCAACCAACCACGGATTGAAAATGTTCACAAAAAAATAACAATAAATAATACGAACTAAAAAATATAATACAACAACTATGTACATAGCATTTGTGTTAGGTATTATAAGTAATCTAGAGATAATTTTATTAAAATATCCGGGAGGATGTGCATAGGTTATATGCAAACACTACGCCATTTTATATCAGGGACTTGAGCAACCGCGGATTTTGGCATTGGGGGTCCTGGAACTAATCCTCTGTGGATAAGGGACGACTGTATACACCTCCGTGTGTATGAGGCCATTAAAAGGGCTACAGGGGCCAGGTGTGGTGGCTCACGCCTATAATCCTAGCTCTCTGGGAGGCCCAGTCGGGAGGATAGCTCAAGTTCACGAGTTCAAAACCAGCCTGAGCAAGAGCGAGACCCCTGTCTCTACTAAAAATATAGAAAGAAATTAATTGGCCAACTAAAAATATATAGAAAAAATTAGCCGGGCATGGTGGCGCATGCCTGTAGTCCCAGCTACTCGGGAGGCTGAGGCAGAAGGATTGTTTGAGCCCAGGAGTTGGAGGTTGCCGTGAGCTAGGCTGATGCCACGGCACTCTAGCCCGGGCAACAGAGTGAGACTCTGTCTCAAAAAAAAAAAAAGCTATGGGGAATTTCCTGGTTATCCTGAAACCCTCTCCCAACCCTAAACCTTTCCTTTTAACTCAAAAGCCGGTGAAGGCGGTCTCCTAGGAGACCGTGGAGAAGCGAGCGAGCATGCGCACCGCCCGGGCCGGCTGATGCAACCTCCCGCGCGAGCGCTCTGCCTAGAGTAAGGAAGCCGACAGGGACATCTAGGGCGACCAATCGGCTTCCACACGGAAGTGTGCGGAAAGGTCCGCCCCCGGGGCTCTGCGAAAGACGTCGGGCAGCTTGGGGCTGGTGGCGTAGACGCCCGCCGTCCTTCCTCTCAGCCGGCGGCCCGGGGTGCTCTGCCTCCGCGCTGGCCCCGCGGCCATTTTGGCTTTCGCTTCCACCCGCGCCCGCCTGCCCGGCCCTTCCGGTGCCGCGCTGCTCGGGGGCTTTGTAACGGTCCGTCTCTCCGGAAAGGTCGCCGCCGTCGCCGCGGGAGGGCCCCTCTCTATGGTGGTGAGGCCTCTAGCGGACTAGGACTCGTCCTTTCCTGCCAGGATGGAGGTCGCCTCAGCCGCCGCCTCCTGCGCCTGCCGTCCCGCGCCGTGGTCTGCCGCCCGCTGCCCTCTGTGGCTCTCCCGCTGGCCCGGGGATCGGCCTGGAGCCCCGACCCCGCCGCTGGGCAAGGCGGAGACCGCGTAGGCCTCCGAATCCCGTCGACCTCCTCCACCCTACGCGAGAGACCGCCGAGAAAAAGGAGATGGAGCCGGGGACAGGCGGGTCGCGGAAACGGTCCGCCCCTCGGGCGGGCTCCCGGTTCTGGCTGCCCTCCTTCTTCTTTCCGCGGCCGCAACCAGGCTCGTCCAAGTTCCCTGCCCAGCCCAAGGCCCGGACCCGCTACTGGACGAAGCTGCTTTCCCAGCTCCTTGCGCCGCTCCCCAGCTTGCTTCAGAAGCTGCTGATTTGGAGCCAAATCCAAGTCAGTGCGGTGATTCCGACCAGATGGCTGGATTTTGCTGGAGGCCTCAGCGCTCTGAAAGCCCCGAAGGGACGGGGGAGAGCAGCCGGCCCCACGGCGCAGAAATCTTTGAGTTCGCAGCGGCTCGATTCCTCGGACTACTCGGTTGCCGGTCCCCTGGACTGGCTAGAGGAGGGCATCCGCTGGCACTGCTCGTCCTCAGACCTAGAATTGGAGCTTAAAGCCAAGGGAAGTGCTTTGGACCCTGCCGCACATGTGTTTCTGTTAGAGCAGCAGCTGTGGGAGATGGAGCTGTTGCCGAGTGGCCTTCAGTCCCATCTGTACTCTGACGGGGAACTTGGCTTTTCGCTCTCCGGGCCTCTGAGCATTCAACGCTTGGGCAATTTCAACGTAGTCTCCTATTTGCCGAACTCCACCTACCTGGACTGCCTGTCCCAGCCAGAGCTCGGCTATGAGAACAGCGTTGGAAATGGCGAGCTAGTTGATTGCCAGGCGCCAACCCCGGAGAGCAGCTGCCAGATTGAGGACGATTGTCAGCCCCAGCCGCTGAGTGCAGAGATCTCTCCAGCCTCGTGGCAGGGATGCCCACCTCTTTCTAGAGAAGGCCTGCCAGAAATTCACCACCTTCGCATGAAACGGCTGGAATTCCTTCAGCAGGCTAGCAAGGGGCAAGAGTTACCCACCCCTGACCAAGATCATGGCTACCACAGCCTGGAGGAGGAACACAGCCTTCTCCGGATGGACCTGAGACACTGCGGAGATGACCCAACACAGTTTGTTCCCGCTGCTGGAGCCGTCCCTGGAAACACCCAGGAACCTACTGAAGAAAAAATAGAGTTGTCGACTAAAGAGATTCCACCGGCCTTGGAAAAACAGGACCCTTCGGAGAGCTGTCCATCTTCTGAGGTACCTGTGGAAAAAGAGCCTAGAGAGGACCAAATAAGTGTAGTTGAAGACCTTCCCCTTTCTGCCAGACCAGCTTGTAATAACAAATTGATAGATTATATTTTGGGGGGTGCATCTAGTGACCTGGAAACAAGTTCTGATTCCGAAGGTGAGGACTGGGATGAGGAAGCTGAGGATGATGGTTTTGATAGTGATACCTCACTGTCAGAATCAGACCTTGAACAAGACCCTGAAGGGCTTCACCTTTGGAACTCTTTCTACAGTGTAGATCCTTATAATCCCCAGAACTTTACGGCAACAATTCAGACTGCTGCCAGAATTGTTCCTGAAGACGCTTCTGAGTCAGAGAAGGATTTGTCTGATGAGTCTGATTTAGAGAATTCCTCCCAGACCGGAAGCCTTTCTGAGACCTCTCACCCTAGTTCTGAGGAGGAAGATGATTGGGAATCTAGTGCAGATGAAGCAGAGAGTCTCAAACTGTGGAACTCTTTCTGTAATTCTGATGACCCCTACAACCTTTTAAATTTTAAGGCTCCTTTTCAAACATCAGGGAAAAACCAGAAAGGCTGTCATGACTCAAAAAGACCGTCTGAGTCCATTGTGGCCATTTCTGAGTGTCACACCTTACTTTCTTGTAAGGTGCAACTCTTAGGGAGCCAAGAAAGTGGATGTCCAGACTTGGTACAGCGTGAGGGTCTTTCTGGAGAAAGACACACACATATCAAAAGAAAAAAGGTTTGTTTCTTTTAACATGTCTGATTATCCTCACTTTTCGTACAGTTAAATATAGCAGCATGACTGTTTTTATGGAGGCATAATAGTACATATTTTTGAGGAGGGCCTCTAAGCTCATATACTTGGATAGAGAAATGTTTATTGTTTAAATGACCCTTCCTCTTCTTACTTCCTCTTCACCGCCACCACTGCACACACACACACCACACCCCCCCCACCCCCCCCCACCCCCGGGCAAATACATAGTTCCTGTCTAAAAGGAAAATGCCACTGTATAGGTGTTACTAGGAAAATGAGTTTTTATTTGGGTTGGTAGCTCTGGGCTGTTTCCCTACAAGCTTCAACTTCTCACACTTTTTAAAGGAACAAGAAATATTAAACCTTATGTATACACTATTTAATTTTTCTAGAGACTGGGGGCCAGGCACTGCGGCTCACATCTGTAATCCTAGCACTTTGGGAGGCTGAGGACTGAGGCCAAAGGATTGCTTAAGGCCAGGAGTTCGAGACCAGCTGGGACTATAGGTGCACACCACCACATCCAGCTAATTTTCTTTACAGAAAATACAAAAATTAGCTGGACATGGTGGTGTGCACCTATAGTCCAGCTGCTCAGGAGGGTGAGCCAGGAGTATTGCTTGAGCCCAGGAAACAATTTTAAGTAAGTTGTTTGCAAACACTTAATATTTTATTTGCATGGTAACAGTGTCTTCATTTCCGTCCGTTAGAACTTAAGGGGATGATGATACCAAGTAGGAAGTCAGATTTATCTGGTTGTTTGCCATGAAAGAAAATACTAATTTTAGTATCAAAAACTTTTTGACATTACATGGTTTTGATTGACAGTCAAGAAGAACACAGAAAATGGTATTGCCTTTTCTTAGGAATACAACACTAGTTCTCAGTGGCCAGCTACAGGTTAATAATCGTAATAAACAATGATGGCCACTTAGTTGGTTTACCTTGAGTAGTTGCTTCCTATTTCCAGGCTAGTCTTAACTTCATGGGGTATTTTACTCTTTCATTACATTGTCAGGTTAACGTTATTTTGGGAGTCTTTTCAATTACTTTATTTTTCTTTGTTATTTATTGAGTTAAACTTATTAATCGAAAAGGAATTCCCCCAAACTCAAAGGTGTCTTTTATTGTACAGGGAAAGTTTCTTTATTTTCCTATACTTTTATTTGGAAGGAAAAGGGAGTGAGTGATTTATTTATTTATTTTTTTCTAATCCCTATTGGAGTAGAATGAGTGAGTTATTGTTGACTTCAGATTTCTGTAGCATCAGGGAGTTTCAAGTGAACAGTACCATAATATATTGGCTCTAAATGGCCAGCTTAATACTTTGAAACTATCCCTGGGGTAGAAAATATCTCTAAATGGTAGTAATCTTGTGTATTACCTGTAAGAAACAAAGTAAGTCATGATAAAAATTAAATTTTAGTTCACACTTTATAAATGCCATGATAAAAGAGCTTTTCTCTATCCTTTTAAGAGGCCTCTTACAAAATGACCTATTTAGAGTGAATAGGTAAGAAACAAAGTGGGGCAATGGAATGAGCACTTGGCATCTGGAGACCTGTGTTCTTTACTCCTGAGTGGTTAAAGCCAAGGGATTTGGAACAGAGCCAGACTTCAAATCTGGCTGGGAAGTTACTTGACTTTCATGGCCTTGAATCACGATTTATCTGATGGGAATAATAATATCTGTTGACAGGTTATTGCAAGATTTAAATGAGATGAGTAAATAAAACTCTTAATTTAGTGCCTTATCTTTAAACAGTAGCTCTTATTGTTCAGGGACTTAAGGCCAATCTCATGTTTCATTTTAGCTTGCTCATTGAGTAAAATGAGTGAGCGGGACAGATGAGATTGTTGACTATGAACTAGAAGCAAAACTTATAAAAGGTTATATCTGAATATGATAGAGTTTTGTGAGAGCCTTTGACTAACTTGCCATTCTTTAGGTATGTGGGCATAAAGGGTAGTGCCTAATTCTTAGAAGGAGGCTTTCAGCTCTAGGAGTTAAAATACTTTGTGTCATGGCATAACAGTGTGGACCGTGGAGCCAGTCTTCGTATTTGAATCCTGATTACCTCACTAAACACTGTGGTTTGGACAAGTCAGTTAACTTTTCTTCTTCCATTTTCTTATCTGTGTAATGGGGATGATAATAGTTCATACCTCATGGGGTTGATGTGAGCATTAAATGAGGTAAAAACTGTAAAGCTCTTTGAAAAGAGCCTGGCATATGGTAAACACTCTATGAATTTTTATTATTTGTATTAATGATACAATGAATAAGTAATATTCAAGACTAGAATGCAATATCTGGTAAGGTGTTACATACCTGCTAATTGTCCTCAGGGGCATTCCTTGGCCTGATGTAAAGGGAATGAAAGTCGTAGGCCACGGTGGGATTAGCTGATGTAACTACTGAACATACTGTAAAGCAAGTATTTACTTTTGGAGTTTGATATCTTAGAAAGAAACTTCTTTATTAGAAATTAAGTAGGGAGTAAGTAGTAATAAGTAGAAATTGCCACTCATTACATGTCATGTATATTTTAATATTCACAATTTCATGTATGTATAGTGATAGCATATTGAATACAAAGAGGTTTTTTAATCTTACCTACAAAGTCTCTTATAGTAACAGCCTAAAGATTCTAATTTTGCTGTACTTTGTTTACTAAGTTACTTTCTCATCTCTATTCTGATTACCAAAGTAATAATAAAAATAGTACTGTGTATATATATATATGATTCAAAGATTGGAAATGACTGAAAAGTGAAAAATTTTTTAAAAAGGAAAAAGGAAGAATAGAAATAAACAAAAATATTGTTAAAGTCTTTGTGCTATGATACAAACATTGACTTCAAGGGATATAGTGGTTATTTTCTGAAATGTTTTGTCATTTTATGGGAAGAATATTTCAGAACGATATTTCCCCAAGGATTAAAAAGTAGCAGGAATTAATAGCAAGAAAATTTCAGTTCATCTGGATTAATTTTATTAACACCAAAAGGCCTAGGGCTGGGGTGAGTGTATGTGTAACTATGTATATGTGTGTGTAGATACATGAGAGAGATATCTACACATATATAAGAGCTATATCTGCATATACATAAATGAAAGATTCAGGTGGCATTTTTTCACTGTTTTATTCAAATGCCATCTAGTCAGGATTTTTTCTTCTTCTTATTTTTAACTTCAGGCATAGTGGAGACCAAATATTCCTGTAAGATATTCTATATTCTGAAAGAATTAATATCATAAGGGTTATTGACCTCAGTGTTAATTGTAAGTCCTAGAGAATTACTAAAATTAGTCTTTGTCTTTATAGGTAACCTTTCTTGAAGAAGTTACTGAGTATTATATAAGTGGTGATGAGGATCGCAAAGGACCATGGGAAGAATTTGCAAGGGATGGATGCAGGTTCCAGAAACGAATTCAAGAAACAGAAGATGCTATTGGATATTGCTTGACATTTGAGCACAGAGAGAGAATGTTTAATAGACTCCAGGAAACATGCTTCAAAGGACTTCATGTTTTCCAGCAATGTTAAGATGAATTGACAGCCTGTAGCCCTAGCATACACCACCTCTTACTTGAGAGGTTTCTTTTAAAAACAAATAATGGCAGCTGTCCTTTGACCTTTTCTTAGAGGAAATGTAACTTGGAACCAGTGGTCTAGTTTAATTTTTTTTTTTTTTTTTTGCAACCTATCCCACTTAGAAACATTCAGGTTTGAAGCCAGGCCTGATGATGAAGGAAGAGATAGTGTGGCTTCTAATCCTCCCTTTCTTGGTTTAGTTGGGTGCATTTTTAAATGACCTTTGCTTGCTTGAGGTAAAAATGGGACCTTTTGGTGTTGTCATTTTGCACTTTCAAAACTCATTTTCTTGGGAAACAATATTTATAGGGCTTAAAGCCCATTTTCAGTCCTAATTTAAATTATGTATGCCTGTTTAAAAACTTTGGGCTCTTTCTTGTTTCTTTCCCAACATTGTAAAATTAATGGACTTCTATATTTTTTAATTTCAGTGATTTGGCCTGTCTACCTTAAGGCTAAAAAAAGTCTTGTGTATGCTACCAACTTAAAGTACTTTATCTTGTGTCACTATTTGTTTCTTGTAAAAATGACTTTGGTTGAAAATGTGTGGTAGATTTTTATTTCTTTTTAGGTTCTACCTAAGATATTTCCAAGGACTGCCACAAGATCTACATGTGCAGTACTCTGTGCTACTTTGGGAAAACTTTATCTTTCTGCCAAATTATAACATCTAATATATTTAATTTCTGTGCAAGCTGTTCTTCGGAGAAGGTTCTGTATATGTTACCATAGTTCCCAGTTGAATGTATTTCCTTGTATCTTATAACAGGTAGAAATTGTAAAATACTCTAGAAAGTAATTATTGGATCATAGACATTTATTTTTAAACTTAAAAGCCTAGTATTTTCCTAGGAAGATGATAGGGGACATCTCAGAGTAATTTGGTTTTGTTGTGTGTGCTCTCAACAGAAAACCAGTGTTATTAATATCATCATGCCTCAGCACTGTCACTTTTGAAACCTGTCAGGATGACACTGTAAACTTGGAAATGGGCAGTTCTGAATTTTCAAGTTTGAAATGTAAAATATAAAGTTAAGTCAATATCTGGGTTTATTGTGTTCTACTATTTTAATAATGAGAGAAGTAATGGCAAGGCATATACTTTCAGGAAAGGATAGAATTATAGATTTAACAATTAGGAAGTCTTAATAACTTTAGCCCAAAGTTTACTTTTGAATCAGAGTCTTTGCATTGACTAGTTGTGTTTGGTTTATTTGATTAGCTTCACATGATGTGCATCTGTTAGGTTGAGGGATTGTCAACCAACTCTTTCATGGTCTTTTTATTCCACGTGCCTCCTGTCACAGATAATGGAAAACATAAGTAAAATAGATGACCTCTTCATTTTGAGTTTTTCATTGTGGGGATGAATTTTTCAACAGAAGTGCTTGTAGGGTTACTACCTCAGTTTGTAATCTACCTGGTCATTATTTCTATCTGGTTTGCTTTAAGAACTGCCTCCAGTGTTTATATATTCATACATTAGCATACTGAGAGTGCAACCCGTAAAATTTGGTCAAATTTTTGTAGAACCCTTATTCTATGTATTTTGTGTACTTCCACTTTTGATATCACAGGGAATGTATTTACAGAGTCTGGTATAATGCCATGAAAACAGGCTAGTTTCAAAGCACCAGCTATGTCAGGTGGAAAGCAAGCATCATTTGCCTTGAAAAAAGCTTCTTTTTTTTGAGACGGAGTCTCACTCTGTTACCCAGGCTAGAGTGGAGTGATATCATCATAGCTCACAGCATCCTTAAACCCCTGGGCTCAAGCAATCCTGCCTCAGCTTCCTGAGTAGCTGGGACTACCGGCGTGTGCAACCACACCTGGCTAATTTTTAAATTTTTTGGAGAGATGGGGTCTTGCTCAGGACGGTCATGAACTCCTGGTCTCAAGTAATCTTCCCACCTCGGCCTCCCAGAGTGCTAGGATTACACGTGTGAGCCTGGCCAAAAAAAAAAAAAAAAAGCTTTTTGAAAACATTGGTATTTTAAAATCAGATGGAAGTATACTATTTTATTTCAGAGACTTAGATTGTGTTTTGTGTTTCTGAAATCTAGCACCTGTGTATTTGAAAATAATGGGACATCTTTCATTGGATTTTGGAAAATTTGTACCCCATTGTATTC
>CAUYPO010084668.1:0-14856 GCA_963574435.1 Cheirogaleus major | reverse complement strand
CCCCTAATCCCAGGAGAATATTACTACTGTGTAAGCACCATAGTGTTGATCAGTCAGTGCCAATTTGATGGTGAGTACAAGTGGAGCCTATTCTTCCAATCTTGTGATACCTCACTTTGGATAATGGGCTCAAGCTCAATCCAGGAAAATATAAGCAGTGCTAGATCACTGTCGTTTCTTATAATTGAGTAATATTCCATTGTATACATATACCAAATTTTAATAATCCACTCATGAATCAATGGGCACTTGGGTTGTTTCCACATCCTTGCAATAGTGAATTGTGCTGCCATGAACATTCAGGTGCAGATGTGTTTATTATACAATGTCTTTTGCTATTTTGGGTAGATGCCTAAAAGTGCGATTGCTGGGTCAAATGGTATTTCTATTTTTAGCTCTCTGAGGTATCTCCAAATTCTTTTCCACAAAGGTTGCACTAATTTGCAGTTGCATCAGCAGTGTAAGAGTGTTCTTGTCTCTCCACATCCTTGCCAGCATTTGTTGTTTGGGGATTTTTTTGATAGAAGCCAATCTCACTGGGATTAGATGATATCTCATTGTGGTTTTGATTTGCATTTCTATAATGATTAGAGATGTTGAGCATTCTGTTATATGTTTGCTGGTCATTATTCTGTCTTCTTTGGAAAAGTTTCTGTTCATTTCCTTTGCCCATTTATTGATGGGATTGTTTGATTTTTTCTTGTTGATTTTTTTAAGTTCTAGGTAGATTCTTGTTATCAGCCCTTTATCGAATGTGTAGTGAGGAAATATTTTCTCCCATTCTGTAAGCTGTCTATTCGCTCTAATGATAGTTTCCTTGGCTGTGAAAAAGCTTTTTAATTTGATCAGATCCCATTTATTATTTTTGTAGCTGTGGTGATTGCTTTGCAGGTCTTCTTCAAAAATTCTTTGTGTAGGCCGATGTCTGAAAGAGTCTTCCCAACATCTTCTTCTAGAATTCTTAAGGTTTGATGCCTTAGGTTTAAGTCTGTTATCCATCTTGAATAGATTTTTGTAAGAGGTGAGAGGTGGGGATCCAGTTTCAATCTTCTGCATGTAACTATCCAGATTTCCCAGCACCATTTATTGAAAAGAGATTGTTTTCCCCAATGTATAATTTTGTCTGCTTTGTCAAAGATTAGCTTACCCTATGCGGATGGTATCATCTCTGGATTCTCAATCCTGTTCCAAAGGTCTGTGTCTCTGTTCTTGTGCCAATCACATGCTGTTTTAGTTACTATAGCTTTGTAGTACAGCTTGAATTCTGATAGACTGATACTTCCCAGTTTGTTCTTTTTAGTTAAGATTGCTTTGGCTATACAAACTCTTCTCTGGTTCCATACAAATTGTAGAATTATTTTTTCTAAATCTGTAAAGAGTGATGATGGTACTTTGATAGGGATTGCATTAATTCTGGAAACCACTTTAGGTAGTATGGATATTTTAAAGATATTGATTCTACAAATCCATGAGCAAGGTAGATTTTTCCATCTGTTTACATCTTTTACAATTTCCTTTCTTAGTGTTTCATAGTTCTCCCTGTATATGTCTCTCACACCTTTTGTTAAATATATTCCTAGATATTTATTTTTCTTTGAGGCTATTGTAAAAGGTATTACATTTTTTATTTGAATTTCGGCTTCATTGTTATTGGTATGTATGAATGACTCTCTGAACAAAATGGCAGACTAGGGGTGACCTCCTGGCTGTGTTCTCCCAGAGTAGGAAGTGAAGAATGTGGACAGCTACACACAAGTGAATCGCTCCCCCACAGAATCAGCATTGTGAATCTGCAGAGAAGCAGCGCAGGACAAGCAGGGCTGAAAAAAAAAAAAAAGGTGAATTGGAGATTAGACCACAAAATCAGGAGAGTGCAAGATATACAATAGGGAATAGAGTGTGGGATGGCTGTGGGCAGTGTGATCTGACCCACAGGAGAACAACTCTTCCTCCATCGACCCCCACATCCACCCCGGCAGTGAAGCGCCTGAAGTCAGTGTGAAGTTGTAGCGTGGGCAGACAGGCTGTGTGGAATAGAGACAGGAGTGGGAAACATTTTGAACTCTCCAGTGTGCTGTGCTGGGTCTGCTTTGGGCGGGGGAGGGACTGGTCCCAGTGGACACTTCCAGGTTCCACAGGAGGGAGCTTGGAGACAGGCTTCTCACTTCAGGAGGCTGCCAGGACCAGAACAAGGGAGGTGAACACCAAAAAGGAGGCTCTGCCCTTGGAAACAGCCAAAGATTTGGCTGACACAGGATGGGACAGAGTACAGATCCCTCCTACGGAACCCTACTGAGTCAGTGTGTTAGGGAAGCAGTAGGCTCAGCAGGCTGATCTTAAAGACAACGTGCCAAACCCAGCCCTGCTATGTGCCGAGCAGTCGCCTGAAAATTTATTTTCTAGAAAGAAAATGTTAAAGCATTTATACTAAAATATAAATGTATAATGAGAAAGAGGTGATATCCCTACCAGAGATATTTACAAAATAGCAGAGGACAAGGAACATGTATCCAAGTATATCCTTTTCTAATAGTAGATAAAGGCATCTGGGATAGGTGAATGAGGTACCTCATTGAAGTGGGAAGACTTCCGAGAAGCTACTAATCTTACCACGAATGCAGTTGACCATTCTCTGATTTGTAATCTTGGTCATGTGGTGGAATAATACTTTATAATTCAGATTTTAACTAATACATAGTGTTCTGGTGGCTTTTCAATTTAAATTTTTATATAACAAAGCCATGCTCTAAGGATATTCTAGTATGCTTTCTTTGTAGAAATTATAAATTCAGTACATTTTTTCATCTCAGGAACATTTATATTCAAATACTACATGTTTCAGAGTCATTGAATGTAAGACAACATGTTTATCTATTAAGAAAAATTTTTATTATAAATTCCTTTTGCATAAAATTCAAGTTAAGTGCAGAAGTCAAAATACAATAGTGCTAGTCCTATTAACTTAAAAAGAAAACAACAATGCCATCTTAGTTCAATGTATAAATGCTAAAGTGCTGAATATACTGTAATATTTCAATAATGCTTTTTTGCTTTACTGATGAAAATCATTGTTTAGAATATCCCATATAGATTGTTTTTATGATTTTCCCATTTTCAAGATGCAGTAAAATGCAAAGCAAATAATTAGAATGGAAATACATATTAGTCTTTAAAACCGAACCATCTAATTTTATTTACAAATGGAGGGCTAGCCAATAAGAAAAGATTTTCTTTCACCTCTTTTTAAGAGAGTCATCTCTTAGATCTCCTTAGATACTTTTCTGCTTAGAATCTTATATCAGTCAAGATATGTTAGGTCATGCAAAAGAAACAAGCAATACCAGAATCTAAATGGCTTATGTATTATCTTACTGTTGCTACATAACAAATAAACTTGGCTACTTTAATAATTCTCATTTATTATCTCAGACTTTCTATGGATTAGAAGTCCTTGTACAGTGTAGCTGGTTTCTTTGCTCAGGGTCTCATCAGGTTGAAATCAAGGTGTCAACTGGGTCTGCAGTCTCATCTTAGGCTTGGGGTCCTTTTCCAAGCTCATTCAAATTGTTGGAAGAATTCAGTTCCTGGCAGTTGTGGACTGAGGTTTCAGTTTTCTTGCTTGCTGCCAGTCTGTCACTCTGAACTCCTGAAGGTTGCTCTCAGATCCTAGCATGTGACTCACCCACAACATAGCAGGTTTCTTCTTCAATGCCATCAGAAGAATCTCACTCCAGTCTGCTACAGAGAATTCTGTCTATTGTAATACATGTGACTATCCCCTCGCCTTTGCCACATAATGTAACTAATCAAAGGAGTGACTTCTCATCATAGTCACAGGTCCTCTCACACTCCAGAGGATAGGCTTAGACATAGAACATATGCCAGGGAGCAGGATTATTAAGAGCCAGTTTAAAATGCTGCTAAACACAGCTTATCCTGACAATTATTAATTTCTTACCTAATCAAAGTCTATTGCAGATATGTGTGATTTTTCAAGGCAGATATCCTTCATACTTAACAATCCTGACTTCCTCAGTCTTTTTGACTACTATATCTACATAAGACTTCTTCCTCAACTGCCTTGGTAGGGAAAGAAGTGCTGGAGAGATAATAACCAGCAATTAAATATTTCCAGGCTGAAGTGGTATGTCAGTTCCACTCAAATTTCATTAGCCAGTGACAGACAAGTGGCTCTGCCTAACTTTAAGGGAGCAAGAAAATAGAATCTTCCCACTGACAAAGAGTCTCTACTTGAGCAAATTCTAGTCAAGTTCCTCTGAATTCTCTTCCCAGTTAGGCCTCGACTTCCATGTTTATCTTTGCATATCCCAATTTTAGCAAGAATACTACTAAATTGGTTTACTCAGAATCCCTCATCCTCAATATCTGATCAACCTTGATATATGATTGGGTTCTTCATCCTGCACCACCCCTAGGTGATATCTGATCACCTTGGCCTGCCTTCAGTAGGAATCCTGCTAGGTCTGTTTAACAAAGAATTACCCTACTCTCGTAGTACATATAATAATTTCCCATCCATGGACACCCACCCCTCTTGACCATAAATCCCCAACTTTTCCCTGTTGTATTTGAAGTTAAACTAGTGGATTCATTTGCCTGATAACTTTCCAAGTAGCATGCCCTTGTTATGTTTTTGCTTATTTGTTTGTCTTAGAACATAAATGGTTGTGGTTAAGGATTCTGAAAATTACCTAAAGATTTGATACTATGCAAATTTGCCCAGTTACCTTCTTAATTCCAGGCAGTTTATTTAACCCTTTATTGACTGCAATGGGTGAAACATGGTTGAAAGCAGTGATTTAGACAATAAAAACTCTGTCTCTTCTCTTTCTTCTATGAACTAAATGATCACTTCCAATCAAAATTAACTTAGCTGTCACATTTTTGTGGCATATCTGATTGTATATGTTATATATATGTGTGTGTGTATATATATATGTGTGTGTATATAGGTATGACTGCTTATATCCTAAAGTAGTATATTATGCTTAAGAAATATTTAATCCAAAGTCATTTGTCTTGAAAGGATGTAGGTTATTTATTACCATTTTGGTTTTTTAATTTGAAAAGTCTGAAATTTCCATGCCATGATTTACTGTTCTTCTCTTTGTTTGCAAAATATAATTCTCCCTGTTTTACAAATGAGAAAAATTGGCTTACACAGAGATTGAAAAGGTACCAGCAGCTAGCACAGCAGGTTGGTGACCAGGAGAGAAACTGAAATGATTCCCTGAGCTAAATTCCATTTATTAGCTAGTTCCAAAAGCGAAAGAGTAAATCTACCTTTAAAGAGAATCAAAGAATTAAACCTATCTTTCTGTCTAACATGAAGAGCAATTCTATGTCTGCCTATGCTAAAACCATCACAGCAAAACCTTTTTATTGTTCAAACACATTGCACAGGTCTCTATTTACACATATAATAAAGGTCAAAATAGTAACTTATTATCAGATGTCATTTTATTTGAACAGGTAGAGGAAAGACTGTTTATCTTATTGAGCCTTTCTGTTAATTTGCTTTCCTGAATGTGGAGCTTGTGATGTGCTTTATTATTCCATTTGAGCAGTTGCAGGGGAAAAACAAACAAGCAAACAAACAAACTTGGGGCATATATTGGCAGATAAGTATGCAACCTGGGTTAATTTTCAGTAATCTGTGAGAGGCAGTTGATTTCTTGGAAAGAGCATGGGCTTTGGAGTTAGAAAGACATGGGTTAAAAATCTTGATTCTGTTATTTATAGAGTGAATGACCTTGAGAAAGTTAATTAACTCAGGGATTCTAAGACTTAGAGGTTTCAAGAACCAGTAAAATTTAAAAAAAATAGTGTCATAGACTAACATGTGCTTCCAACTTCTTATTTTACCAGTCAAAGATATAATAAAACTCTACAAATAAATACATGAAGAACTGTCAATTATCATCACCACCTATGGCAGATACTGTTAGTTGACTACCCAATATCCATTTCCACTGATCTTAATTTATAGAACCTCAGTTTTGGTCATGGAAGCAAGATACCCAGCTAAAATACAACATTTACTACATTTGCTAGTCTCCTTTTTACCTAAGAGTAGCCATGAGGCACAGTCTCCGCAATGAGACATAAGAGGAAGTCTACTAGGATTTCTAGAAGGGTTTTGCATCTTGGTATATGTCATTCTTCTTCCTTGTTGATTTCTCCTTTTTTTTTCTTACCTTGTTGATTTTTTTTCTTTTTATTTTTTTATTTTCCTTACCTAGACATGAGGCTGTAAGTAGCTCACAAGCAGCCATCTTGTGAGCATTGCAATGACCATAAGGATAAGGGTATATGCCACGGAAGTCAGAGGAGAAGAGGCAAAGGCAAAGGAGCTTGGTTCCTCCTGGCATTGTGGAGCCACCTTATTAACTTTGGACTACCCAATGCAGGATTTATTATGTGAGCAAAATGTTCCTTATTTTTTAAACCATTATTTTCTGGGTTTTTATTACTAATAGTGAAATGTAATCCTGACAGTGTATTGTAAAATAAGGGATATTAAAAATACTCAAACGTTTCTTGCCTTGCTTTCTCCATAAAATATCTTCTCTTCTTTCTCATGTATTTTTCCATCACCAGAAACATGCCAGGATGTTTTTAGTCCTGTGCCACACTAGCTGCTGCCTCTACCTTCTGTTATGAAATTGCTTAGGTTTATGTATTCTACCTCCTAGGTGAGTCTTTCCCAACTTCCAGATATTTCTCTCAGCTGGGCAATCTCCTGTCGATGCTTCCAAACCTGTGTTCTCATGGGATAAGAAATGATGAATGTGTCCTATGTCATTTGTTCCTCAAAACTTTTTTCCCTTCATTTTAGAATTTTCTAGGTTTTGTGTAACTTGTGAAACAGAATGGAAGAAAGCATCCTTTTTACTACATCTTTCCCTGAAGCATTAGGATACGCCTCGAGAGTTGAATGCTGCTCTCTTATTTCACTGTTTCTTTGAAGCAGTCTCAGCCGAGCTATATGTCAAAGTACATTTTATTTTTATATTTTGATGGTATGTTATTTAGAGAAAGAAAATTTATGGTTATTATGACTGTTGTAGCTGCATTGTGGATTGTATTCTTTGTCCACAAGTTTAAAAAATATTCATTTTCCTGATTCATCTTTTTACTTTTAATTCAATATTTTTAACAATAATAGTCTGAATTTCCTTTCATATGGTCATATCTGTCTGATATATCTGTGACTAACATCTAATTTTAACTTTCATGTACCGTTTACATTAGAAATTTATCTTGTAAATATGATATCAATGAATTTATCTCTAAATCCAATCTTAGAGCCTTTTTCTTTTAATAGGACAATTGACTTTAAATTTATTTTTGGAACTGATAAGATTGGTTTTATTTTATCATCTTGTTTTAAGCTTTCTCTCATATCTATTTTCTTTTTTAATAGAAAATGTTTACTTTATCTTCTATTTCTTTGTCATCTGGAAAGTATATATTTTGTTTTTATTTATATTCATGATAAACATCAATCATTTTTAACATATCTGAATCCATTAATAATTAATAATTAATGCCATAAATGACATAATTTTTTTCAGAATGTGATCTTGTTTCCTATATTTATTAATGTAACTTATATGCTAATTATTTTCATATGCATTTTCCCTTCTGCCTTCAGAGATAATACTGTAAAGCTTTCTTCACTATGTTCCTGATGATTTATTTTGTCTAACATTTAAAAAATTATTTCTTCCTCATCAGCAGCTCCATTTCCACCTGAAACTAACCCAATTTCATTTCTTCTCATATATAGTCCATGCTTTACAAAATTTTACAAACCAGAAGTACAAACCAGAAGCAAATTTCCTGAGGATGAATCTCTTAAATCTCCTAAAATTGTCTGATGTTCTTAATATGAGATGTGGAATAATCCCTTTCACTTTCCCAACTCATGAAGTGGGGTGTCAAGCTGTTTCTGTTAAGATTCTTCAAAAGTCATTAAGTGGGATGCTGGCTGATGTTGAACTACAACAGAAACACCCCTGAGTGGCCATTAGCTGAACTTTTAAGCCAAATGCGTTAAGACTATGGTCCCCAACTGGGGCTGGGGCGGGTACTGGTCTGGGCTTTTTAGGAAAACCGGGCAGCATGTCACTGCCTTAGCCCCGCCTGCCCGCCCCTTCCTTATCCGCGGAGAAATTGTCTTCCCTGAAACCAGTTCCTGGTGCCACAAGGTTGGGGACCACTGCGATAAGATCATAGTAATCAAGTAGTCATAGTAAACTTCCTATTCCTTTCCTAGAAAGCTCATTCCCCAGATAATTGCATATTCACTCTCTCATTTCATTTATACATCCACTTAAATGTCACTTCCTCAGAGCAATCTTCTCTTACCATTTCTATTTAGAGTTATACCCCATCACTCTTTGTCTCTCTACCTCGTTTCATTATTTTTCTGTAGAACTTATTGCCTAAATTTTTATTAATTATTTATTAATTTATTTATTGTCCTTCTCCCCTGATTTTGTTTCTTTTTGGTGGCTATATTTATTGCATATAGAACAGTACCTGATGCATACAAATTTGTTGACTAAATTAATTTTCACTTGTTTTCTGAGCAGTAAACTCATAAATATAAGCTTGAATGAGGTAGGGGTGATAGTGAAAGAAAAATGGATGAAATACTAGGAAAAACATTGTAAGTTCAAAAATAATGACTAGCCACACCTGGTTACTCTGAATCAGGCTATAGGCACCAATTTGTTATAAACAATTTAACAATTGTAATACTCAGGGTACGCTACTCCCATAGCTCTTCAATGCTTAGCCTTCTCCTGTGTTTATTAAATATTTAACATTCTAAATTACAAACCACCACTCCTAATCTCCTTTACTAAGATCTCATTGTATATATGAGAATTAGAATTCAGGACAAATGAAAATGGAAGTTGGTTGCTGTTGGATACAATTATCTCTCCCCTCCCTAGAAAGAAGCTACTGAGAAGGAGAAGGTGGCTTCCCTTCTTAGGGTTGGTTAAGTGTCCATTATTCTCTGCTTCAGGGCCTCATTTTGACTTTAATAGAAACTATTCCTATTGTACTCCTATTGACAGAACTTTGGCCACTGTTCCAGAGTTGTTGATATTTTGCATGACTTACTGTGTTTTTACAACTTATTTAATGGGAAGTTTGGGAAATGTGAACCCATAAGCCCACTAAAACTTTTAGAAAGAGAAAATGATTTTGTTGGATTTTCAATGCATAAAGAATACTCTGGCAGTAGTGTAAAGGATAAATTGCAAGGAATAGAGATAAGTGGGAAGGAGACTAGTTAGGAAGATTTTTACAGTGTAAAAGAGATTGTTAAATTGTGAATTAATGGCATTATATTGAGAATGGTAAGGAAAAGGAAAGATTTGAGAAATATTTAGAGGGAAACCAACAAAAAGTTGTATTGATTTGGTGAACTAAGGAGTAAAGGATAGATGGGTGCTAAGGATGAAGCAGATTCTTTCTCTTGAAAGATAGGGGTGACTGGTAGGGCCAGTGTCTGAGGTATGAAATACATAAGGAAGAGTAGACTTAAAAAGAAAATAATCAGTTCCATTTCAGATGTATTGACTTTAAAATGCATTTGAGGGACGGGTATATACATACATAATGAGTGAGATGTGCACCGTCTGGTGGATGTTCACGTTTGAAGCTCTGACTCAAGGGGGGTGGGGACAAGGGCTTTATACATAACCTTAACATTTGTACCCCCATAATATGCTGAAATAAAATGCATTTGAATATTAAATTGGATAGAGTAAATAGAGCATTTACTATAGGGTTTTGAGATCATTGGGAAAATTAGGTGCAAAGGTAAATACTTAGATTTCATCACCTTAAAAGTGACAGTTAAAACCATATAAGCCAGTGAAATTACATAGCAAGAGTTATTAAAAGTGATAAATGGCTTAGGATAACCCCCAATTACTTTATTTAAAGAAGAGGATGGAGGTGATAAGAAATGGTTGAAGGATTTTAGAAAGTAGCCCATGGCATTTGGAAGAGAAGAGGAGTGGAAGTCAAGGAAACATAAAGGTGTAGGGAAGAAGTATTCAATAGTATAAAATATCACAGCTCAAGAAGCTTAAGAATTAAAGAGACCATGAAATTTAGCAAATAAAAAATCACTAGTGATATTCTTGAGGACAATTTCAAAGGGATGGTGGCAGTACAACCCAGATTTTAGTGGGAGGTAATTAATGAAAAATGAGTATTTTTCAAAAGATTTATAAGACATTAAAATATCCTTGGATGCAAATAACAAGAAGCCCAACTAAAACTGTCATAAACAATAAAAAGTATTGTAAAATATAACAAGAAGATCTGAAATAGAACAGTTCCAGAAAAATAAAGATATCATGTACCTTGGTTATTTCATATTCCTGCCATCCTCAAACTTTTGACATTTGTCCTTAGGTTCTGCTCCTTCATAGCTACAGAATATTTTCCACAGCACTAAGCGTCCATCATATCCTCACACATTAGGACTGCATCTAAAAGTCAGAAAGGAGAAAGAAAGAAGATAGGACTTTTCTTGTTTCCTGCTTTTAAGAGTGAGGAAAATGTGCCCAAAATCTCCTAGCAGTGTTCACCCACATCTCATTGGCCATCATTGTGACACAATATTATTTCTAAATTATTAATTGGCAAAGGTAATGAACTGATTTAGACAAATCAGGACTCACACTCCCACTGAACATATGGGCTGGCTGGAAGAGATCAAGAAAGAGCATCTTAGGTTCTGGAATAATTTATTTCTTGGTTGAAATGGTAGTTATAAAGATGTGTTAGCTTTGTGGAAATTCAAAGGATTGTATATTTATGATTGTGCACTCCACTGCATATATATTATACTTCAATAAAATTTTACATTAAAATTTTTATCATCCTCCATGGGTCTTGGTGGGAAGGAAGGAGTTAGCCTAGCTGAAGCTATTAGTCATTAAAATTCAAATTTTGGTTATTGTTAGCAAGGTAGAAATAGGGGAATGGCTGTAGGGTAGGTAATAAATGGTCTCTATCATTCATCCAGGTAAATAATAGAATTTGGTTAAAACAATTTGTTAGCCATTACAAAAGAAAAAAAACAAAAATTGAGTAATTAAAGACAATATTTTTCTTATTTAATAGCACTAGCTTTATGTAAGCAGTTGATTTAGACTTCCAACATCGTTACTGCATCACAAGGAAGTTAAGATAATTAAACTAGAAAAAGGAATATGTCATTGAATTCACCATGTCAGTGATTCTCAATTCTATCAGAGACAACAAATCTTATAACTAATATTTCATAACAACCCTTTCACTATGCTGAAATGAAATAATGTAATATACTCTAAGAAATAATTTTTAAATGTAATACCCCATATAATATGAAAGAGAAACAAAAATAATTTTAGAAGCTATAATATGCATTTTCATATGTAAATGCTCAAGCATGACAATATAGATGGTCTAATGAAGGAATAAGATACTTGCATATACATATAAGGAATACATTTAGTTTTAAGAGTAGTAAGAGAGACAAAAGTCACTCTTTGTATAAATTACAGAAACTGATAAGGAGTAGTTTTTATAGATGCTAAATTACAAACTAGTGCTAGAGTAAGCAATAACACAGCACAGTTACTGCTATGTAAAAGAAGGTGAGAAATCATTTCAATTAAAGTAGAGGTAACATGCCAAGAAAAACCACATACAATGTAAGTGGAGAAAAGTAGGAACTATGATATCATTACAAATAAGTTGGTCATCATAGGTGAGGTATATAAATCCTCTACCTTATGACATGGGATGTGGTAGTCATGATAAAGCAGCAAAACAATATCTCCTATTAGAAAATTCCATTGCATATCAAGTCACATACTCCCTCTCTAGTACTTAGAGACCTTGGAAATGCTGACTGGTAGATCTCTGTGAACAGTATCATAGTAAGATTCAAAGAAAGAAACACCATCACAAAAATAAGGGCAATATACGTAACCCAAACATTTGTACCCATATAATATGCTGAAATAAAAAGAAATTAAAATTAAAATAAAAGTGTAATCCCATTCTCAAAAAAAAGTAAATAATTTTGATTTTTATATATTATAGACATTTTATCCTTATGTTATGAAAATCAAAAATATATAAATGGACATCTTGTTTCTCATCCAGCAAATCACAACAAGGAAAAAACTGAATAAACTGAAAACCAAGTACTCTTTTTAGATCCATCAGAGAATTGAGATCAGAGGGCAAACTACTACCTCAAAATCTGGAGAGGCAAAGGAAAATACAGTGAACCACAATTTATTAGACAGAAATCCAGGAGCAGAAATCTCTACGTAAACCAGAACCAAGGTAGGGACAACTAAATTGTCACTTATGACTTGCTTGAGGCTAAGTATGGGTAAATTTGAGAGTTAAAACATCCAGGAGGGCTCAGTATTAGAGAAGGCCCCCACAGTTTTGTGAGTTTTACCTCCAGGGGTCCTACCAGCTTCTCACAGAGAATATTGGATTAAAAAGCCCTCATGCTTCCAGCAGGAGAAGGGAAAAATAGCCATTCTGAAATACATACACAACATTCTGTTTTTATCAAAGCATGCTTTCAAGAGAAACTATTTGACCAAAGCCTGACCCATTGGGAGTTTCCCTGAGCCTAACTGACCTGGAGGAAAGGAAATACCCAACTCTAGGGGTGGGGGAAAGTGAGATGCACTCCTAAAGGGCACAGAGCACAAAGGCACAAGGGCACAAGGGCACAAGGCACAGACTCACTAAATGCCTGCGATCTAATCATAAGACTATAGAATGTTTCTTTTCCCCCAAACTTTACCAGCATATCAATAGGGTTCCTATTAATAAGAAGAGAATACAACCAAAAGAATTGCATGTCTCAGACCTTATTTAAGAAGAATTCTCTAAAGAAACTGAAAGGCAGCAAGGGAGACAAAAACAAAAACATCAGAAGAAATTTTAGCTTCTGACTCCTACAGCTGCGTTAAACAGTAAATACAGCTAGCCAGATAAACACAAAGGCCTATTTACCTCAATTCCTTTTACCCAGTATACCATACAAATATTTAAACAAACAAAAAAATTACAAGGCATACTAAAAGATTAAAAAAAACAACAACATAGTTTGAAGGGACAAAGTAAGCACCAGTACCAGACTCAGGTATGGTAGTGATGTTGAAATTATCAAACCAGGAATTTAAAACAACGAAGATTAATATACTTGGGCTCTAATAGAAAAAAATGGACAACATGCAAGAACAAATGGCTTATGTAAACACAGAGATGCACACTCTAAGAAAAAATCCAAAGGAAATTCAAGAAACAAAAACATAATAAGAGATGAAGAATGCCTTTAATAGGCTTATCAGTAGATTGGACAAGGCCAAGAAAAGAATTGGTGAACTTGTGTTAAAGGAAAAAAAATCAACCTAGAATTCTGTATCTAGTGAAATTATTCTTCAAAAGTGAAAGAGAAATACTTTCTCAGTCAAACAAAAATTGATGAAATTTATCACCAGTAGAACTGCCTTGCAAGAAATGTTAAAAGAAATTCTTCAGAAAGAAGGAAATGATACAAGTCAGAAACTCAGATGTAAATAAAGGAGGATCATTAGAGATATAATAAATGAAAGCAAATTAAAATATTTTATTTTTATTATTCTTAATTGATCTAACATAAGACAACCTTTTCAAAATAATAACAGTAACCTATGTATTTGATGATTTTAGATTATAGATAAGTGAAATGAAAGTGAGCAATATTATAAATGACAGGAAGCATGATTCGGAAATAATCTGTTATAAAGTACCAGCAATACCCATGAAATGGTTTAGTTTCATCTCAAAGAGGATTTGGATTAGTTGTAAATGTATATTACAAACTCAAGGGCAACCACTAAGAAAGGAAAAAAAGACTATAATTGAGGACACTCTGAGAGGACAAAATATGGAATCATAAAAAGTGCCCAATTAAAACCAGAGAATGAATAAAAAGGGTAGAACCCCAAAAAAGAAACGAAGCATAAGGCAAATGAATAGAAAATAGTAACAAATATGATAGATATTAATCTAATTGCATCCATAGTCACTTTAATCATGGTCTAAACATAACAGAAACTGTCAGGATATATAATAGAAACAAGACTAAACTATATGTTGTCTATAAGAAACCCACTTTAAATATAAGCAGATAGATTAAAAGCAAAGAAATAGAGAAAGATATTCCATGCTGGCACTAATCCAAATAAGTTGGAGTAGCTATGTTAATATCAAACAAAGCATATTTCAGAGCAAGGAAAATTACCAGGGATTAAGAGGGGAATTATATAACAATAGAGGGGTCAATTCTCTAAGAAAACATAAATATCTCTAATGTGTATGCACCTAACAACAGAGTGTTGAAATACATCAGGCAAAAACTGATGAAACAAAGAGAAATTGATGAATTCACTATTACTGCTCAAGACTTTAACATCCCTCTATCAGTAATTGACAGATCCAGCAGACGGAAAACCAGTAAAAACATTAAATTGAATAGCATGTGCCGGAGCCAGCCGGCGACGTACGGCACCTGCAGTTTGGGGGTGAGGATGAGAAATAAAGAGACAAAGATGGGAACGGGAGGACGGAGTCTATGATGACTGCCGTGCCACGTTTATTTTTTAGGCTGAATTTATACAAGTAAAATCAAAGGAATAGATGCAACTAAGCAACTGCCCAGTGTTTACTTCAAAATAGCTAGAAGCCAGAAAGTCTTTGTTTTAGGTTATAAACTAACATCACAAAGCCTTTGTTTACCCA
>CAUYPO010084666.1:0-20924 GCA_963574435.1 Cheirogaleus major | reverse complement strand
CAGTGTATGAGTTGATATATAGTAACAAAATGGATGGATATAATGCTAGGCTCACAAATATTCTTATCAAAAACACCATTGTATTCTCTCATTTAGTGCTTGACCTTTTCTGACATTTGAATCAGTTAAGCATCAGGTGTGACCTTTGCTATTATTAACTTGCAGAATTTGTTTTTGAGAAACTTTAAAAAAATTCAAATTTGTATTGTTGATTCCATTCCTCTGACAGTTGAGAACTTGTTATACTCATTAAGGATTATAATCCATGATTTTATGAAATTTTTTATTGTGAATAATTTTGTTTTAGCCAAGTTATTTTATCAGATTATTTTTAATATACTGTGCTACCAGTCAGGTAGCATATTCTTATCTAAGAATGGTTATAATTATTTTTCATATTTTCTTTTTTCTGCTTACAAGTTTTTTAGACATTATTCTGTGCAATTATGAATTCACATTCATACTTTGACCATACCTGCCAAAAATGAAATGACACATTATTGCGCAATATTGAAAGAAGTAAGAGGGAAATAAAAGGCTTCAACCTATATTTTAAATACCGTCACCTTTTTTTTTTATAGCACTGTCCTTATAAAAAAATCACTTTTATCCACAAGAGAAATGAAGCATAGTATTTCATTTTTATCCTAGTATGCTTAGCGGTAACTTCTCCTAAGATGTGTGTACAAAATCCGGCAACCAGTGAGCTAGCACTACATGGTTTCTATACTGAGTAGATTAGGGGCTAGGAAGAAAGTATCAGAAAAAACAAAATCTACACTCTTTAGTGCTAAAAGCGAGATAGTTAAATAAGGGATGATAATAGCAGTTTACTCCAGGAAGGAGAAAAGGTTTGAGCTGTGTTAGAAGGTAAGCAGGATTTGCATTGGTAAAGAAGCCTTTGATTAGTTAAGATTCCAAAATGCAGGATCCTTTTAAAGGATAGTTTAGAGGCTGATCTGTCCTAGAGGAAGGGCAGATATATAGATCTGTGGTTGGACAAGCAAGTCTGGGCCAAAATGTGGAGCTCTTTAAATGCTGATATGTGTTTAGCTTTCATTCAGGATACTGTAAAAAGCCACCGCTATAAGTCATTGAGCAAAAGCACAAGATTAGTACCCTTGGTGTGGTTGAGAATCTAGTTTCTAGTATCACTAACAGAACTGAAGTGAGAGAATAAAAGAATTTTCCAAGGTACAGAGTGGATAAAAAAATTCAGGACCCAAACCAGAAACTTAAGACATATAATTTTATCATCTAAAAAATAGTTTTCTCCCCCTCAACATTATTCCCACACCAATCCTCCAAGCCACATGAAGGTATATAAGTTAGCTAAAATACTTTGGTTTACTCTTTAAATCTAGAACATATTGCATTATTTGCAGCCATGTTAAATTATGAGGTGTTTAAATGATTAATTTTTTACCTCCTAAACATTCTGTCGTGACATTTTCTAGGGTTGTCTTCCTCTTGTGTTGATGTTTGATATGAAGGAAGAAATTGAAGTAGATCCACAATTCATTGCCCAGTTGATGGAACAGCTTGATGTCTTCATCAGTATTAAACCAAAGCCAAAACAGCCAAGCAAGGTTGGTTCAGAGTCTGGACCCAGAGAATCATGTATCGTATCGTATTGTATGTAGTGTTATTTTGCATACAAGTTTGTATTTGCCTATACATGAAACTAATACTCTGTGTAGGTTGAGTATCCCTAATCTGAAGGTCTGAAATGCTCCAAAATCTGAAACTTTCTGAGCTACCAACATGACACTCCAAGGAAAGGCTCATTCGGGCATTTCAGATTTCAGATTTTCAGGTTAAGGATGCTCAACCCAGTATAAATATTCCAAAATCTGAAAATGTCAGAAGTTTAAAACACTTCTGGTGCTAAGCATTTCAGATAAGGGCCACTCAACCTGTATAATATATACATCGTTATATATTTAGTTATATAAATATAAATTTGTAACAATATTATTGATCATCACTTTCTTTATATGTGTGTTGGTTTTTGGAGTCCATTTTTAGTAACCATTATTTTTTCTATAAATAGAAAGAAAAACATTTTTTCTTAATTTGCAATCTGGTAACTTGAAGCTTTATTAAGTTACCAGAGAGTTAATAAGGCTACTTAAGTGTTATGTATGTATATGTATGTGTGTGTGTACATATCCAATGTAATTTAAAAAATTTAGAGTACTTCACTATATGCCAGCCATTATGCTAGCCTTGGTGATTTAAGAAATAGGTGCCTATTATTCTAAGTACTGAATTGTCCTCAGTTCAGCCTTCCTGGAAATTCACCTATAAGATGTTGGAAAATTTGATTAATTATATTTATAGCAAAAATTTAATGTAATAAATTTGATTTTAAGTGCTGGTGAGAATGAGGAAAGAGGAATGTTCCTACATTAATATTGTTGCTTAAATTGGCACAACCACTTTGAAGAGTAATTTGGGACCATTCAGTGACCATCTGATCACTGAAAACCCTACCTGCAGCAGTTCTACATCCAGTTAAACTCTCCGAAGAGTTAACTTCCAGAAGTCACCTAGAATTTGCTTTGTACCAGAAGCCAACTCAAAAATGGTGTTGAGTATAAAAAGCAAATCGCATGATAACATGTACTAAATGGTAACATTTAGGTATATATATGTTTTTAAAGTGCAAAGCATTGTCTGGCTGGATAGACACCAAATTCATGATGAGTTGCCTTGGGGCGGTAGGAAGGAAAATGAAACTAGGAAAGTAAATAAGAGAATGATTTCTTTAACAAAAATCAGAAACAAAAAATAACAATTCTGGGGTTTGATACATAGTTGTTATATTAATCTTGGTTTTCTAAGTTTTGTTTTTTAAAAAAAACTCTTCAAAATAAAAGGATGTATAAAATATAACTGTTAAATTTATGGAAAGTTTAGAAGAAAAACATAAAAAATAATTCCTGAACTGAGTTGAGTTCCCTAACTTACTCTAGTAAGTAAAACACCAAACAGTCTTGCCTTTTATTTTTTAATTTCTAAATTATAAATCTTAAGGTAAATATAGAATGGTATATATATAATATGTATTATATATAAGTTTATATATCTGTAAATAATGTGGTTTTTACTGTCCAACTGAAGAAGAAAAATAATCATGTCTTCTCCAAAACAAAACTTTAAAGGAAAAGATAGCATCGATTTTAAGTGAACTTGATATAATGAGTTTAGAGTTAGATACCGGGACATTAATTTTATGTATTGTGAGCTTCATGTTTGACTAATTTGAGTTGACTAGAGTCACTGTAGGTACCAGGATTAAAAGATAAAGACAAAAGAGATATTTGAGGACGTGTGCATATAAAGGTGGATAGGCACAGGAAGAATTACAGGAGTTCAATAAGAAATTAGCAGGTGTGAGAGAAAAATAGATTATAAATGAGAACTCTGGAGCCTTGTAGCATCCCAGGGCCATTAACTTACGCCTAGCTGGCCCCTATTCTAACTACTGCTTTAACTGCTTTCTCAGCCACAAATTTTCTTTACTGTCCATTGGAGGCTTTCCCCCATGGGCTCACATTTCCAATTTTCAAAATGAGTCCATTGAAGGGGAAAATGATTTATTATTTATAAATTTTTTTTACCATAAGCTTTGCCATAGATATGTCATCCATGAGGAATAGTGGTACCTCAAAGTCTATTAGTTAACTAGTATACTATAAATGTCAAACATAAGTGACTGTTATTATGCAGCCCATATATGGCGACAAGTTTAATTTGGTCCGTAAAGATGAGATAAAAGCGGGGGAAGCTTTAGTGTAGAGATGAGAGGCTGTCAAAGAGAATGGGCTGTGGAGTCGGACCCGAGTTCCCATCCTCTCGCTGCCCTTCCACAGCTGTGCCGTGAGTGACCTTGGCTGGGTCCCTTAACTTCACTGAGCACGAATAACGGTTCCCAGCCCGTACGGTTCTGCTGAGAATGAGAACATGTGCAGCTTCTGTCACAGCACCGGTAACATAAGACATGCCAGGTAAATGGTAACTGAGGTTTTGCAGTTTCACCAGAAGGAGTGAACTTGAGTGAAATAAGTGGTTAGAATTTGCAGTTGATTTTAAAGCAGCATTAATACATCCCCTGAGTGGAATTCTTATTAGCATATTCATTTTCCACCTGCCTTCCCCACCCCCTTCCCCCATCCATTGTAGACGACTCGCATGTCACTTTTTTTTCCCCCCCATTATGTGTTTTCATAGTCTGTGATTGTGAAAAGTGTTGAGCGAAATGCCTTAAATATGTATGAAGCAAGGAAATGTCTCCTCGGACTTGAAAGCAGTGGGGTTACCATAGCAACCAGTCCGTCCCCAGCATCGTGCCCTGCCGGCCTGGCATGTCCCAGCCTGGATATCTTAGCTTCAGCAGGCCTCGGACTCACTGGACTAGGTATAAAATTTATTATTACAGCGCTTCTCAGTCACCGGGGAAATGCTTATCTGGTTCCCTTTCTCTCTACCATTCAGATCTACATTTAAAGGCTTTTATTTTTTTTCTTCTTCAGGTCCTAAGATCAGGTGAAAAGCAACAAAACTTGCACCAGTCCATTTTGGTTTTTTTTGTTAGACTCTGGATTTCTGTTATCTAGGCTCTCCCCATGTTGGCATAAACAATCAAGGTCTGACTGTTTTATTTTCAGTGGCTGTGTGTGTTCTTTTAAATTAAGAATGCCATTAAGATTGAAGGGAGCAGGCTGACTATAATTTATGTGTTTGTTCTCTCTTGCATTTGCAATATTGCTATCAGTCCCTAGAGATAAAGATTATCCCGTTTGCTTTTCAAAAAGTAATTGCAAATCTGTATGAGGGTTAGGAGGAGGTGAAAACAAGCATAACCCCCGCTCCACTGCCAGTGGTGGGGGGTTTGCCTCACCCAGACACAGAGGAAATCTAGCCCGCAGCCAGACCTGTGTTCACATCTAAGGTGGGGAATAGCAAAATGAGTAAATAGCATCATCTCAGTGCTTTAGTTCTTTAAAAAAGTAGAGTGAGCCACTTAATAATCATGGTTCTAGTTATGGCCTCATCTATGGATTGTCATCTTACGGGCAGAAGTTAGTGTCTCTACACAGTTATGCTAGGTTCACTACTTTCTTGCATGTTTCCTCATTGCCTGTATTTTAGTTAATGCAGTAATCTTAGCAAATCATTCTGCCTGCCTCAATGTTGATTTGAAACAAAAAATATTGTCATCAAAATTACAAAATTTTTTCTAGTAGCTATTCTTCTGCAAATTTTAATATGATTATAATATGAGTGAGATTCTAAGTAGACATCATTACAGTAAAGAAGGATTTTTTTTTCTTGGCCCCGAATCAGCCAAAATTGTTCCTTCCCCTGGGACCTGAACCAGAGTCATCATAACACAGCAATGCCTGTGAGCCAGAAAATGCCAATTAATTCACTTAGCAAGAACCAAGTTCATCCTGCACTAGAGAGAAAATATGTGAGCAAAGACTCAGAATTACTGAATTTTTAAAATGTTTTCATGGCTATACCTATCTGGTAATACTTAATGATTTATGTGTATTCCTAGGAACTTGTTATAAATCCACATTTTGTTTTAGAATATATTTAAAATGCCCAAAGGGAAATTTAATTACTCAAATTCAAGCATTGAATCCTTAGAACAAAAAACAATATTTTTTTTCCTGAGAAAAACTTTAATCATTGAGAAGGAGCCCAAAGGAGTCATGTATGTGTTTCGACATACATTTAAACACTGTTGCCTGTAGCTCAGACAATCTGCAAATGGGCTAAGTAGATCCATCCTACCAGAGGAAAACATTCCATAGTCACTGATGAATGTGAGTGGTTTGAAAAGGGTTTGGTTGGAAGCTGATGACAAGTGAATTACGCAGAGAAATAAGAACGGGTCTCCGCTTGAGCATACTGGCTAGCTGACATGAACGCAAAGGACCTGGTGCTGCTCGGCGACCCTGACTGCTGTCCGGGTTTGGGCACACCTGTCTTCCATCTCCTGATAGCATCTGTTTGTGGATAAGCTAATTCCTGTGCGGGAGTTGTACAATGCAATATTTTATGTGAATATTTGAAAGAAAATCTGTCACCCATATTTTATATTTAGAAAATATCAGATTATGTCAATGTGCACCCCAAACAGCAATATTGATGCCATCTCTATTAGCCATCTCTATTTTAAAATCTTGAATTTCTGTGTATTGACTTTACATGTATTTATTACAGGTCTTTTGGGACCCACCACCTTATCTTTAAACACTTCGACAACCCCAAACTCACTCTTGAATGCTCTTAATAGCTCAGTCAGCCCTTTGCAAAGTCCCAGTTCTGGCACCCCTAGCCCCACATTATGGGCACCCCCACTTGCTAATACTTCAAGTGCCACAGGTGAGTATCATTAAAGTATACTCAGAGGTGTGTATTCTTAGGTATTATTGGTTTTTCTAAATAAAAGTTACTAATGGCTTGATTTCCATAGGGAAAAATTATGGTTCAAAGCGTACTCCAGCCAAACAGAAATTCCCCAATGTGTAAATTAGTTAAAATGAAGCACAACAAAGCAGTGAGTTTTTCATACAAGTGTGAAATATCTTCAAATGTGATAAGCAGATTAGGAAAAAGAGTATGATGTGCAGGGAACGGTGACTGAGGAACATGAAGAGTATTGATCCCATAGTTAGGAAATGCAGGCCCTCGTTGGACTAATTTGCTTGGTTGAGCACATGCTCAACCTAGCTAGTTTCCTCATCTGTATAATGAGGGGATTGGATTAAATATTCTCCATGGTGTTGTTCTATTTTAATATTCTTTTATGTCTTTATAGTAATGTTAAACCTATTTACGGAGAGGTATCAAAATTGAGTTCGTTTCTGAATTTGCAGCAACAAAAATGGTATTTTTTATTGTTATTGAAAATAACAGTTGATGATGCTGAGTTTTTTTCTTTCTAATATCCGTTTTCATGAAATATTGTATAGGTTTTTCTGCAATACCACACCTTATGATTCCATCTACTGCCCAAGCCACATTAACCAATATTTTGTTGTCTGGAGTGCCTACCTATGGGCACACAGCTCCATCTCCCCCTCCTGGCTTGACTCCTGTTGATATCAACAGTCTGCAAACAGAAGGCAAAAAAATCTCTGCTTCTTTAAATGGACATGCACAGGTAATGGCCTTCTGCTAGAATGGTGCGATCTATGCTGTTTATAAGAGATAAGCCACTGGTTTAAATAACATTTAAACCTTTCATCTGAAATGAATTTTAAATTCTAAAATTATGACCCTATCTATGTTATTTTCTATTATTATTTCAGTCTCCGAATATAAAGTATGGTGCAATATCCACTTCATCCCTTGGAGAGAAAGTGCTGAGTGCAAATCATGGTGATCCATCCATCCAGACAACCGGGTCTGAGCAGGCATCTCCCAAATCAAGCCCTGCAGAAGGTCAGGCACTGTATCTTTGCTGCTGAAATTCAATCTAGTTTGTTACTTGGATAATAAGAGGGTCATAGAGAGTCTATGCAGTGGTTTTAAGTTGATTTTGCTAACTAACTATGACTCATCCTACCCGAGCTATGTAGAAAGATCAACGTCTTGAATAAAATTTCAAAGAACATGGAGAAAGATGAACTGAAAAGCACTTTGCAAGGAAAGAATCATTTCCACATGATATTGTACCTTTCTAAATTAAAGGGAAGGTAATTGTGTAGCAGGAAAGCATCAACTTACCAAATGCTATGTATATATTTGTTTCACCGAGTGTCTTTTTATAACCCTTATACCCCAAATAATCTTTAAAAAATATGAGGATCTTGTCTTCAAATTGGGTTTTTGTGACAGCCTGAATTTGTGAAGGTGTCCTTTCTGCAGATGAAAGCCGTTACACCTGTGTCAGGCTGTCACTTCACCATTGAATTGGGTTCTGATTTTTTTCCATTGCAGGTAATTATCAACTGTAAGATGATGATGTTTAGATGTCTCACTTTTTTTTCTTCTCCTCTGCAGGTTGTAATGATGCTTTTGTTGAAGTAGGTATGCCTCGAAGTCCTTCCCATTCTGGGAATGCTGGTGACTTGAAACAGATGATGGGTCCCTCCAAGGTTTCCTGTGCCAAGAGGCAGACGGTAGAACTATTGCAAGGCACGAAAAACTCACACTTACAGTATGTATTTTAATCTTAAAAGCCTTGATCTTTTGAAAGAAAGTACGTAACAGGCTAAGTTTGTTTTAAACTTAATAGTTAGTACTCTTCAGTTCAAGTCAGGTTTGATCTCATCCAAGAGCTATTTCATTTTATCTTTTCTTTTTAAAATTTTTTATTAAGGAATAATATCTGATGATTTTCACCCTTTTCTATTGTCTCTATAGTTTCTCCCCCATTTAGTTGATTAGGTTCATATCTGTGTCCTCTAAACCACCTGTATTGTTCTGAAATTTTAGCATTCTCTCTGCTCTTCAGTAATCAGCAGGGCAATTTTTATTCTCTGCCTGTTGTTGGTATGAATTTTCCAACTGTGCATTCTCTTTCATTTGGCTTTGAATTTCTTTCTGAAACTATAACTCCCTTTTTTCCATGGTAATTAATTGTGAACATTTTAATAAATGCTTGGTGATGTCATGATTTTATTCCAAATCATATTGCACAGAAATACATAAATCGTATCAAATATAACTCTCCCTTACCATAGCACAGTTATGCGTGTGGCATCCTCGCTCTGTTTTCTCTTTCCATTTATTTTGGGCAGTCTCTACAATGAGAAGTTTGTCCTTTCACTGTCCCGCCTTCCCCATCCACCTAATTTCTTCTCCTATCTTTTTTAGTTCATTGCATATCCTTACAGAGTGTCTTTATGCAAAGATTAGCAGAATATATTCGTATTTCCTCCCTTTCATGCTAAAATCCATTTTGTTTTATAAACTCTTTGGTCAATTAATCATTATTATTCCCATTTTGTCTATTTCAGCTTTATCTGTGTTTTTCTTTACTTGGCACTGATACTCAAAATTAATGTTGTTTAGTATAGGTTAGAGAAATGATTTTGCTTTCCTCTAACTACGGAAGCATTTGAAGTATATACTCATTCCTTTCATCACTGAACATATTCTGAACCTTCTCATCATCTTCATCTGGATTAAGCTGTAGCCTTCAGAATGGTGTCCCTGCCTCCAGTCTCTGGTCAGCTTGCTCTGTCTTTTATTTTGCTCTAGTAAATTCTCCTGGAAACGCAAATAGGATCTTGTCACACTGTGGCTTAAGAACCACCACAAGTCTGAATTGCATGTGCTCTTCTCCTGGCTTTTGGCACCAGTGAACTTGCAGATACCCTTTAGTCCCCAGTTCAGATGTCCTCTGTGAAGCCTCTGTCTACATTTGTCAAGCAGAGTTCATTGTTCCTCATTTTATATTCCAATAGTCCTTTCTAAATGATTCTAAATTCCCCTGGCACAACAGCTGAATCATTGAATACATAAAATCATGAATTAATGAATAAATTCAGCTCTTTGATTGATACTGTGCATCCCTATTTTATTTGAGCCTAACGTACAGTTGGATTTGAACTTGGGGTGCATGTATTCTGTATGTATCATGCATTACATGCATCAAAAAAGAGGTGTACCTAAAGTCAAAGAGAGGAGGAAAAGAATAGGAAAGGGATTTTTATTGATGGACAGAGAATTCTAGTTTAGGAAGGACAGATGCCCCTCTACTCTCAGCATTTCTCAGCCAAACGCAAATGAACTCCAGCTGCTTCTCTTTCCAAAGACAATAAGGAACCATTTCAGAAGCCTCCATTATAAGAAACACTTTCATGCTCTACTCATTCCCCTAAACTCACTCTGGAGAATATTTCTCATTTATCTGCTACCGTTATTTGTTATCAATATCGTATGCATATTTCACACACATGAATTGCATCATCGGCATGCCTTCAGATTGACTGGATCTCTGTTTACTTTGCATGCATGAGTCATTGATGTTTCCTTGATGTATAAAAATTAGAAATCTTGTCTGTATAGTTACTCTACCTGCATCATATGCAATATACCATATATGCTATATGTATAATGTGTATAAATGTATATCATGAAATAGTTTCAAGCTCCAGTCCTAGAGTCACAATGCCTGGGTTCAAATTCCAGCTCTACCATTTACATTGGAAGTGTGACCTTAGACAAGATACTTCCTGCATCTGTGAAATGAGTATGACGGTAGTACCTACATGATAGCATTGTTATGAGGATTAAATGAGATGTAAATAGTTGGCAATGGTAAACATGCCTAGTAAATCTGGCACATCGGAAACAGCACATAGGAAACATTCAGTACATTTGTATGTATACGGAGTGTTAAATTCCAAACTCTGTTTCACAGCAGCACTGACAGGTTGCTCTCAGACCCTGAACTGAGTGCTGCAGAAAGCCCTTTGGCTGACAAGAAGGCTCCAGGGAGTGAGCGAGCCGCAGAGAGGGCAGCAGCTGCCCAACAAAACTCCGAAAGGGCCCACCTTGCTCAACGGTCATCATACGTCAACATGCAGGTAAAGGTAATAAAATAGGAAAGTCGTTCAAACATAGGATGCTTGGGTCAGGGTATAGAGAATTCAGTGCGTGTTCAGCAGTAGTGCAGAAATTAGGTTTTCCTTCTGTAATCCCTTCAAAATGAAATTTATATATATATATATATATATATATACAGTAGTTTGCTATAAACATTAAAAATGAAATATTAAATTTAGCTTCAGTGAGGAGTTCTTTAAAATATGACATTAAAAATGGTACAAAATGAGCTGTGTCACTATGTCTTATGTAAATAACATTGTTCATCTGTTGAAAAAATTTTAGACGAACGTGAGGGACTGTGTTGCTAAGTTTTACTGCCTCATGACATAGTCTTGGATAAATAGATATAATATTCTTCTATCTGAAATGGAGATGATAAATTTGGTGCCATTTAAAGATAGTTGTGAAAATAACGTGAAGTTTTATTTATCTGAAAATAGATGCTAATATTGATGATTGTGTTAGTTCACAGATTTTTATGGTTATTTAAAACAATTTCCTCAATTGGGACTTTCTCTATATCCATTTTCAAAGTAATAGGCTAATTATTCAAAATAGACTGTTGTCCATGAAACTGAGAAATCTGTTGTCCGTGTGGATTGTGCTTTCTGTTTTAGAGTTTCCTATAAACATTTTATTTTAGAACCAGAATTACTGGGTAGACCTACTTATTTCACAGTAAGGGATTTATCACCCTCATCCCTCCACCTCTAAAAAAGAGGAAAACTTTTCACAAAATGCTAGAAACAAAAACGCTGCCATAGATGTGTCAAGGAAACTAACTCATGGAACTAAATTATGCTACTGCAATTTCAGTGCAAATTCCAATTCAATCCTCCTTGTCTGTTTTTTAATCCTTGGCATTTGAATATTTTCATGAATTTTTAGATGAATGTTTTTACAAAAGCCATGGCCTTTATAATGTGTCAGTGTTTTAAAAAAAAAGACATTGATTACGTTTTCTCTGAATTTTCAGTTAAAATAAATCAAAATTCTTTCACTTAGGAAATATCAGATCCCCTTTATAATCCTTTATGGTTTTTGTCTGTCTTGTGGTTCTCATCGTCTTTTCCATCAGGTTTATACCTTCAGTGAACCCAATTTTATGTTTCTTTCCTTTGGGGTGGATGAAATGTTCTTGATGATAGACTTGCAACTTATATAGATGTATTTGTACTGTTAGTGAATAGCTGACTCTGAAAATCACTAAGAAATCAATGATAATAGTCACTGAGCATTGGCAGGGAGAAGCCTGAAGACTTCCCTGCTTTCCTTGGCTGAAAATGATCTTTGTCTCCTGATCCGTCTTGGAATGCTGTATCGCCAGCTCTCTTCTCACACTTATCTCATTCCTAATTTATTTTATAGTTATTTCCCTTTCTCAACCCTCCTAAGACTGTAAGTCATTGAGGCCATAGATTATTTTTGATTCATTTTGTATTCTTCCACAGAGCTCAGCACAGTCTCTTTAACCAGTAGACACTCCATAAATATTTACTGAACAAGTGAATTTAAGTTCTCCCCGCCCCTTGCCCTTAGATATTAATAATTAAAAGTGCCCAGTGCCCTTTTAGTCCTAGGGTTTCAAGAACACCATCAAACTGTTATCTAAAAATCTGGCTCTCCTGATTTATTGCCGTGTTTTTTGTTATCACACATCCTGATTTGTCTGGGACAGCCCCTGTTTACTTTTATTATCCGGGCCTGATTATTATGCCCAGCACATTTCACTCTCAGAAGTGTCCTGTTTCAGACCATAAGTTACACGGTGTAATCTTCCTGGGAGAAGGGTTAGAGAGCTCTTGCCAACTGGTTCTTGACCTGGTGGGCCTTTGAGACGTGCTTAAATCAAATCTGAGTTAGTTCTTAGGTTGGAGAGTTGATAACACTCAAATGGCATTGGAGATGCAGCTACATCTGCACTCCTTTCTTCAGAAAGACCTATCTTGGTCCCTACGTAGACCTGACTGCATCATAGTTACTCATTCAGTGCAAATGGAATAAATGAATGGCGCCATTCTGTCCTGTGTGATAAAAAGTAACTAGATTTAACCTTATTGCATTGTTTAACGCCATTATAGATTAAAGCTAGACATTTGCCATTTATCTCACTTCAAAAGCAAAGACTATGCCACTTAGGCTAAATAATTTCTTCAGTTGCCTTGACATCAGACCACTTCAAACCATGCTTACCTAAATGAAGAGGGGATTCTGAGACACAAAGGAGGCCAGTAGATACCTGACAGCATTTTGGTAATGTATTATTTTGAAACTTAGCATAACCATTATGGGGTTATTTACTATATACTTTAGCAGGTATTGGCCCTGATGTGCCAGATATTTATGGTGAATAAGAATTTTTTTTTCTTTTTGAAGGAAAAACTCTAACTCTTGACAGTGCCATGATTTAAAGTCAGAAGTAATAATTCTAATTTATTAGTTTTGAAAACACATTTAAATTTATCAGACTTACATCGAATTTCTGTCACATTATGGTGCAAAGCTTAGCATGTGTCTCAGGCAGATCCAGGGGATACAGTCAAAATCTATGTCTATCTCTAACTATGGAGTATTGGCATGACATGTGGAAAGACCAACAATAAAAATATTTTCTCTCTCTCCCATTTTCAGGCATTTGACTATGAACAAAAGAAGCTATTAGCAACCAAAGGTATATGATATACTAATGATTTATACTTTGATTGCTTTGTAATACATTCATAAATAGTTTTTTGACTACTCATGTTGAATTGAGAAATTGGACACTCATTGAAAAAAAAAACAAAATGTTTGGGTTCAGGTTGCAAAAATTCTGTTGAGATTGGAAATATTTTATTGAATAAATTAGCATTAGCTCAATTAAGAAATCATGTAGCATTTTTTCATTTACTGTTACTTTAGTTAAAATGTTTTATTAAGACATTTTAGGCATTTTGTGTTAAGAAATAGCCTTCAGTGATAATTTCTTCACATATATCAAAGAAGCAATGCCTATCATTGGTATTTTATTTAAGCAATATGTTAAATATACCAGGCATTTGTTTTATTAATATATTCTGTTTTCCAAAGCTATGTTAAAGAAACCAGTGGTGACAGAGGTCAGAACACCCACAAATACCTGGAGTGGCCTGGGGTTTTCTAAATCCATGCCAGCTGAAACTATCAAGGAGCTGAGAAGGGCCAATCATGTGTCCTATAAACCCACAATGACAACCACTTACGAGGTTTGTAGAGTCACGCCCAGCCCATTCTTCCTTTCTGTTCTCTCAGCAAAAGCAAACAATCATTCTCCCCTATTTTTTATGTACACAAGGGAAAGCAATTAGTGGTAATTTCTTATTTCTATTCCTGTAAACATATTTTTATAAAATCAATGCAATCATATATATTATGGTCTTTTATGTATGTTCCCTCAAAGTTGTTGATTAGTTGTTGAGATGTAAATTTGGACGTGTGTTTTTGTTGGGGGTGGGGTGTGTCATAAATGATAGAGTAGGGCTGAGATTAAGAGAAAGGCGAAGTAATAGTCCAGAAAAATGGATAAAGAGTTCTTTTATCCAAGGGTATCACTAGCAAGGCCACCATAGGGGGAAAAGGCAAATATTCAACAAAAACAGGTTTTCAGATATGAGTTAAAAATTCAGTGTGTTCAGACGTGCCAAGAACACAGCAGGAAGTATCTCAAACAAGAGCTCCAGAATTTTTATGTTTCCCAGATGTTGGCTGCACTGCTCAGGGTGAGACTGGGAAACTGGCATTCTTACCACTTGGAGGAGGGATCCAGGGTTCCAAACTCCTCAGCCAGGCTACACGTGACTCACCAAGCAGGACTTTTCCATTTGAGAGTATCCGATTTTGGCCGTAAGCCTCTGGGAGTGGGGGTGGGGCTGGAGAGAACGTGCTCGCACACGCATCGCAGAGACACTGGGCAGACCCAGAGTGGATGCGGACCATGAGTCTAAGAATCAGAGTGCTCAACCAGAGCACCGTAGGCTGAAAAACAAATACTGGTTAAGGGTTTCATAATTGTTAGTCTAATAACTAGCATTTGTCGATTGACCTCCTTTTCTCCACCCGTCTTCTTTGTAATAAATTAGGCTGTTGATGAAAGGCAAAAGCAAACATGCTGTTTTTTTCTTTGTCTCTTGGAGTAGGTGAAAAAGCAAGTACTGTTGAAATACTAAAAAGAACAGTCTCCTGTGAATTTCATTGTTAGAGTTATAGTAGCAACCTGGCAGACTACATTTAAAGATCGAAATTACCTTCAGCAGCGAGCACGCAGGGACCATTATGAAAAATGTCGTGGCTCTAGGAGGTATACTCCTCCTTCTGCCATTACAGCGCTGAGAGAAAATAAACATCTCCTTCTGTTAGCACAGACCATAACACTGCTGTGCTAATTTTTAGACTTTCAACTGATACACCCTATGGTTGTCCCTTTCACTCACCCCTGCATTTGGCAGAGTGAAGTGTTAGGTTGTTGATTGTGTTCTGTAGTTTCAGAGATGAAATATTTAACTTTTGAAATGCTCATGGAGTTCTGCTCTCTAAGACCAACAGTTTGACAAGTTGAAAATGATGATTCTTTCAGTAATGTATTGCTGAAGTGCAGGGGCTGTGGGGTCTGATGACCACCACTGACCAGACGTGTGGCTTTGGTGAGTGACTTCACACCTCTGAGCCTATTTTTGCCTTTGGGCTGTACTGAGAAGGGCATCAGGGAAGGCATCCAGTGCTTAGCATGGTGCATGGTAAATTCTTAGTAATTACTTATTGAGCTGCTATTACTATTTCAACTGGAGAACTTTGCCCTGCAGAAAACCAGGGCCTGCTGAAAGATGAGATTGTGTATACAAAGGCTCATTGGAGGTACTACTGCATGATTCAAGCTATTTATGCTTTTTATATCCAAAGATACCTTAGAGTATTATATGAACACATAATGAATTAGTAGTAATCATCTTAAATCACATTCATTTAGTTCTTTGTGGTTTATAAGGTGCCTTTTCATCCAACAGTTTATTCTCTCCCCACAAACTCCCAGTGAGGAAAGAGGGCCCCAGAATGGTTGTGTGTCTTACTCGAGGTCACCGTCAGTAAGTGTCAGAGAGAGGTCTTGAGTTAATTTTACAAAAATATCCTCATACTGCTCTTATTAATGACCAAAGAAAAATAAGTCAAAATGAACAAGGAGAATGCTGATCTATAGAAGCAGCATGTTCGGCCATTAGGTCCTGACAGGTGAGAGCTGCACACTCGGTGTGCCAGGGACCAAGGGTTTCCTGCTCTAGCAAGTTTGCTTCAAGCAAGAATTTGGTACTTCAAACTCTCTGTTCAGTGTCATTGAGAAGCTAGACTTGAGCTGGTTTTTTTTGGGTTTTTTTCCAGTTTTAGGGTAGCTTTGAGAAATTATCTCATTTCAAAGAGCTCCTTTAGATAAGAAGTAGGCACTTTCAAGCTTTTCTGTTTTCTCCAAGACTCAGAAATATTTCCCTGTTTCCTTGATATTATATAGGGACACCAAAACTCAAACAAAAAGCTTCTTTGACCTGCAGTATCTCTGTCACCTCAACAAAGCTACAAAGAGGTTTGGGATTTTCCTTTTCTTTTTGCCGTCTATCTCTTAAAAGCATAAGTAATGGTCACATATACTCCAGAGCAAATAAAAACCTGCATTGGAAATCAATGATGGTTTTGAACTTCCCCAGCACTAAGAAGTAATGAGGTTATCTGATTATTTTAAATCTTACAAATCTAAGAGTGAAAATATTAAAGGTATTTTATTAAAGATATTTTCATTGGAAAAGTTATTTTTTGGCATCAGGAGCTTTCATTTCCTTGTATCCAGTCCCAAAATTCAGCAAAGGCACTCCATAGATGGAAGGAAGAGAATCTTTGAGATTTACTCAGTAATTCCACAAATATTAAGCACCTTATGTGTTCCAGGCACAATTCTATGCACTAGTGAATACAAGGTTCTTGCTTTTGTGGATAGAACTTTCTTTCTGGTGGGTAGAGAGGAACACAACACAAGTAAACAAGAAGACATTAGGTGATAAAATCCCTGATGAATGTTAAACCAAGGCTGCTTTAGATTGGTTAGTTGTAAAGCAGACCTATGAGCAGGATGACATCCAAACTAAAACCTACATGACAAGAAAAGGCCAGCCTTGTGAAGATCTAGGGAAAGAGTGTTAGGCCAGGGAAATGCTGGCATGATCGTGCTAAAGGCAGAGCTAGCTGGTGAGTTTGGGGAGCAAGAGGAGGATAGGGTAGGTGCACACTGGCGACGAGATTGGAGAGAGGCAGAGGCTCAGTTTCGGAGCACATGAGCCCATGGTAAGGTACCATGGAAGCTCATTACAAGATTTTACACAGAGGCAAGATTTGTTCTAATTTGCATTTAAAAAAATCAATCTTGTTACTTTATGGAAAATGGATTTTAGGGTGAAGGGTGGCAAGAGTAGAATCAAGATGGCCATTAAGGAGGCAGTTGGTGACAGTAGTGGAGATGGAGAGAAGTGGGCAGATTTGGAGTTCATTTCAAGATGTCACTGATAGAACTTGCTGATGCATTGGGTATGTTGCAGGAAGGAGAGAGACTGGCTGGAGCAGCTGGGTGAGCAGTGGAGTCACTTGATGGGATATAGGCACTCAGGGAGAGGAATAGGTCGGAGGGTAGCTGGAGGGACAGGTGATCAACAACTCAACTTCAAGCATGCTAAGTTTAAGAGGCTGATTAGTCAGTAAAATGGAGGTGTCAATTGGCACCCTTATGATTTAAATTTCAACAGAGAAGTCAAGTCTAGAGGCAGGGCACTGCTGTCTTTAGACTTTGAAAGAGGTTGAGATTACCTAACAAGAAAGTGAACAGAGAAAAGAGAAGGGGTCCTAGGACCAAGCGCCAGGGTACTCTGACATTTAGAATGGAAAATATTTAATAGAAGGAATATCCTATAAAACACACAGTAAGGTTGTCAGAGAACCTGGGGACTAGGGTGTCATAATGCCCTAAAGAAGAAAGTGTTTAAAGGAGGTCATGGTCAACTGTGCTTATGCTGTTGCAAGATATGAAATTGAGTGAGTTTATTGATGTGAACAGTAAAGGATTCTCTTGGAATTACCCAGTGAACATAAAACTTTGCAAATCAGAGATTCTTGACTTTAATACTCTAGGTAGGGCCGGGCGCGGTGGCTCACGCCTGTAATCCTAGCTCTCTGGGAGGCCGAGGTGGGCGGATCGGTTGAGCTCAGGAGTTCGAAACCAGCCTGAGCAAGAGCGAGACCCCATCTCTAGTAAAAATATAGAAAGAAATTAATTGGCCAACTAAAATATAGAAAAAATTAGCCGGGCATGGTGGCGCATGCCTGTAGTCCCAGCTACTTGGGAGGCTGAGGCAGAAGGATCGCCTGAGCCCAGGAGGTTGAGGTTGCTGTGAGCTAGGCTGACGCCACGGCACTCTAGCCGGGGCAACAGAGTGAGACTCTGTCTCAAAAATAAATAAATAAATAAATAAATAAAAATAAAAATATATAGAAAAAATTAGCCGGGCATGGTGGTACATGCCTGTAGTCCCAGCTACTTGGGAGGCTGAGGCAGAAGGATCACTTGAGCCCAGGAGTTTGAGATTGCTGTGAGCTAGGCTGACGCCACGGCACTCTAGCCTGGGCAACAGAGTGAGACTCTGTTTCAAAAAAAAAGAGACATGATGACTAAATACAACATGGGATTTGGGATGGGATCCTGGACCAGAAAAGGGCATTAGGGCAAGAAGTGGAGAATCCTCCAGCAAGGTCTGTAGTTCCATTAAAGAGCACTCTACTAAGGGCAATTTCCTGATTGTGATGTTGCACTGCAGCTCTGAAGGTGTTGACAAGAGAGGAAGCCAGGAGGAGGGTATACAAGAACTCTCTGTACTATTTTGGCTTTTTTTTTTTTTAAAGCCCAGACTTCAAAAAATACAGGTACTATTTTAACTTTGGATGCTTAAACATACAAAATTATTGTTATTCAACTTTTTGAATTTTGTCATCTTTCCTTTTTCTACACAACTTAATGTCGCAGCACGTTTTAGGTCAATGCGGCTAAACAATGCGGCTGCTTGTTACTTATTTGCAACAATATTTTCCCGGTTATAAACTACAAAATAAATCAGTGTGATATAACAGAAACCAGGGCAGTGGTAAAACAGAAACAAAACGGCCAGACCACCCGATGCAGAAGAGAGACGTGATGAGTGACACCGCGGCAGCGTACTTCAGGACCGAACCACAAGACCAGAAGTGCACGAGGCTGTGGCAGCCCTGGGCCCACATGGGAAGTGTCTTCTGAACAGCCTACCTGTCTTCTCCTTAATCTCACAGAGCACACTGAAGAGAGCAGGCTTCATCCGATGGCAATTCAGGGCATGCTTTCTGAAAGAGAGGCGACAGAGGAGCACATGAGAAAGGGGAAGAGTCATCTTGTCCCCAGGGTAAAGATCCTCCATATTGAGAAATCAAACCAAACCAAGTCTGCCAGTCCTGACAGTTGATAATCCCTCTTATGAAGATGCAGTACAACTACATTTAATATAAAGTTGATTTGTGCAAAATTAAAATCAAGCAATATATATTCAAAACATTTCCCATTCTATGTAGAAGTACAAACAATGCAAACAATGTAAGTTAAAACACTGCAAATAACTCAAAAACTATGAAATTTCAGGGTCCAGTGATTTGAAAGCTGTGTTCACACTACTGTCCTGATGTGGCATCTTCTGGTGAGTAAGCAGAAACACCAGCCATCCTCTCTGAGGGTCACACGATGTTAACTTAGGAGGTGTTTATTGAGCACCTATTGTGTTGCCACACACCACTCTAGTGTCAGACAAAGACAGTTGAGGTTTCTACCTGTGTAGCAGTTAAGATGGAGGGGGTAGGAGACACAAAATACACACACAAACAAGAGACTCATCTGCCATGGCAGGTGCTTTGTGGCAACTGAGTCACATGATAGTGATGGCTAGAAGGTTTACTGGAGTTTGTATGTCTTTGAGGTGACATCAAAGCTGAGACTGGACTGATAAGAAGTCAACCAAGAAAAGGGTTGAAGAGAAGTGTAATTTAGGCAGATAAAACAGCAAGTACAAAGGTCCTGTGAAAACTCACGTGGCTGTATGAAACCAAGGTGCTCAGGGCAAGGGGCAAGAGGGAGAGAGAACGATGAGAAGTTAGGCAAGTGGAGCTTGACTCTGAGAGCCTTGTAAGTTGGGGACAACTCTGGCTTTTGCCTGCCTGTGATGTGAACCGTGGTCAGCAGGATAACGGCCTCCATGCACTAATCCTCAGAACCTTAAATATGTTACTTTATAAATGGAAAAAGAACTCTGCAGATGTACTTAAGGTTAAGGACCTTGAGATGGGGATATTAACCTGGATTATCTAGGTGGGCCAAAGTAAGCACGTGAGCCCTTAAAAGTGGAGAACCTTTCCCAGCTGTGGTCAGAGAAAGAGCTGTGATGATATAAGGGTCAGCAAGATGCTATGTTGCTGTCTTTGATCATGAAGGAAGGGACCATGAGCAAGGAATGCAGGAGGCCTCAACAAGATGGAAAAGGCCAGGAAACAGACTCTCCCCAGAGCCTCCAGAAGACAAGCAGCTCTGCCAACACCTTGATTTTAGCCCAGTGAGCCCATACTGTTGTTTTTTTTTCCAGAGACAGGGTCTTGCTCTGTCACCCTGGCTAGGGTGCAGTGGCGTCATCACAGCTCACTGCAACCTCAAACTCCTGGGGCTCAAGCGATCCTCTTGCCTCAGTCTCCCCGAATAGCTGAGACTACAGGCATGCACTACCATGCCCAGCTAATTTATTTTTAGTAGAGATGGGGTCTCGCTCTTGCTCAGGCTGGTTTTGAACTCTTGACCTCAAGAGATCCTCAGACTTTGGCCTCCCAGACTGCTAGGATTATAGGCGTGAGCCACCACACCTGGCCTCATATTGGATTTCTGACCTAAAGAAACATAAGATAATAAATTAGTGTTTTTTAAGCCATTAAGTCTGGTAATTTTTTTGCAGTGGCAACAGAAAACTAACATAGGAAGCAATAGAAGATTTTGCAGAATGGTTGTCATATGACAACGAATTGCATTTTTTTAGGGTTGATTTTCTGAGATGTAATTACCTACTATAAAATTCACCTTTTAAAAGTATTCAGTTCAGGCCGGGCGCGGTGGCTCACGCCTGTAATCCTAGCTCTCTGGGAGGCCGAGGCAGGCGGATCGCTCGAGCTCAGGAGTTCGAAACCAGCCTGAGCAAGAGTGAGACCCTGTCTCTACTATAAATAGAAAGCAATTAATTGGC